>WAAB01015162.1:143337-203380 GCA_013389865.1 Piaya cayana | reverse complement strand
TCCTCACCTGTCCCACATCCCTTTGGACCTTGAACTACACTAGTGCATGATCACTGCACTCCAGGCTGCCTCCGATTCTAATATCACTGATGAGTTTGCTTGTATGGGTGGCCATCTGGTCCAGTACTGCATCTCCTCAGGTTCATGGAACAAAACTTTTTCATGTAGTACAACACAGTCACTTCCAACAGCAATTCTGAAGTAGTACTCTACTCTCTCATAGTTCTTAAATCACAATCCCCAAACCCAAAACAATACAAAATAAATGTGTGAGTGTATAGAAGAGGATATAAAAAGGAAGAGTGATAGAGAATTAGAGATGAAGAGTGTAATGAGTAAATGATTAAATAGGCACAACTGAAAAATCTGCATAGACAGAACTGCCAACTCTTGTGCAGAGATGCTGGATAGGATTTGTCTTCATGTAATGTTCTGGGCTAAAAGTAATACTGAAAGCTGATAGTTTCTATGACTCAAGGGGAAGATCGGCACGTTATGGGAGGGGATGTCCAGTGGATATAACAAAAAGGGGCCTTGGGTAACCTGATCTAGTGGAATGTCCCTGCCCATGGTAGGGGGATTGGAACTAGATGAGCTTTAAGATCCCTTCCGACCCTAACTATTCTATGATTCTATGATTCTAAAAGCAAAGGAAGCCCAGACAGCTCTAGCAGTCCCTGGGCTGTGGATGACTGGCAGCTGAGGGACTGTTAGGAGAAGTGTCAGCCGTCATGCAGTAGTCTTCAGCTTTCCCCCAGCCATCTGCCTTCAGCTGCTACTGGAGATAGGTTACTGGGTTGGACAGATCTTTGGTCTGACCCAGTCCACATGTTCTCCTGTTCAGTGACAGGACATGAGCCTTGTGAAATTGCTTAACAGCAGCAATATGTTTAGTGAAAAGTTCTGTGTCCTTCTGAGATGTGGGCAAGGTTGATGTTTCACAGAACCAGGCAGATGTGTGCAAACTATCAGGAAATCAATTTAATTTTTAATAAATTCAATAAACAATTTTTACTTTTCTTTAATGAATAGAAGCATGCTCAGTTGTGGCCTTGGTAGGCATTTACTTTGTATGATTGAAAGAATTAGACTTTGATAGAAAGAAATAAATAAAGTTCATTGACTTTAGCTTTAACAATGGTATTCTATCATAATGCATTCACATTTTATACTGAGGCCCCACTAAAACTACTTCTTTTATCTATTCCTCTGCTGCTGAGGAATATATTATTTTATGCAAGACTTTTGCAGGCATAAACAAGCATCTGCAATGGGAAATCTTCATTTCTTATTACCTCTAGGTTTACTTACCTCTTGAAAACTAAATCTTAGTGTAGTCTGAGATTTAGATTTCATCTTTATTGCATGTGGAGTCTACGAGTGAAACAATTAAAGTATTGTCTCAAATGATGAGGTTACTGATCTTGAGAAGACAGCATTTGTTTTGGTTTCAGGATCATTTACAGATTCCATGACAATGGATCTGATGTCTACAGTAACTATTCTGCAAATGAATAATTAAATTGAGTAAAGCAGGATGATTTTAACTATTTACAGGAAGTGTCCAGAAAGACACGGATGGCAATGATTTTTTTCTTTAAGAAAATGGAGTTACAGAATTTCTGCAAAACATTAAAAAGGATGGAGGAAATAAGCAGGAGGGTATCCTTTGCTTTCAAATAGAAGCCTTGAAGTGACAATCAATGCTTTTTAATGCAGTTGATTCAATCTCAGTGTTTTATGAAAATGATTAGTGAAGTTGGCAATGTCCAAGCCTTTTTAAGTGGCATCTGCTACATACGGAGAGAAAATGTTCACCCCTTTCATTAAAGACTAGAAATCAGTAGTAGGTAACCAATTTTGGCTAGTGTTGTACCTTACACTAACCTCTGTTTTCATGTGTTCAAAGAAAATGAAAATACTTGATTACTTTTTATATCTATAAACTTCTATTTCTGAAGGTCCATGCTGAACAGTATGTAGAGCTATAACAGGAACTTGGGTGATGGTATTTATTGTTCCTATCTATATTTGAGGCAGTTACCCAGGGGTCTCTCTATCACTGTCAAATATCTAGTTTTCATCATTGGTAGAAGTCAGGATATGATATACCTGAGTAAATGTAAACATCTCTTCTATGTTAAGATGGCCTGTACTCTAGACTTACTTACTAGAACTCCATAGAATAAAAATGAAGCCCAGAATGAGGACCTTAAATGTAGATATGTATAATGGGAATGCAGAAAATATGGTGAGCTAATTCACTGAAGTAAAACAAGGATAAGCTTTTAAGATGACCAAGTCATTTCTGTAAAAAAAGTCACATGGATTTTGTCTTATGTGTGTAGAAGAATTACACAGATATCTTAGAGTAAGTGCAATACGAAATATACAATTGTGTTCAAGGTTTGTGTAGTAAATCACTCACAGAATGTTGTAAGGTGTAATAATTGAAATCCTACCTTATTACATCAAAATTCCAATTTCAGTCTGTGGGAAGGGAATTGTTCTTTGTTATAGACAGTACAGTGGTGCTGTAGTCACTGATAAGAGGCCAGATTGGAATAAGGGCTCCATCATTAGGATCTTTAACTTTTATTTTGTTTTAGTACCACAGAGAACTTTACAGAAAGTCTACTAGCCTTTGCTTTCTTAACTTTTTAGGTAAACCATTACTCATTAGGGATCGTTAATGTCAAGCAGAATGAGAGAAGCCCTTTTAGTAAACCCAGTGCCCTGTTATTTAATTGTGAACACTTTGTCAGGTGTTTCTCCTGAATAACAGCATCAGAGGTTTCAAATTAAATCTGACATCTAACCTAGCATTTGAGACTCTATATATATGACTTCCTCTAGAGAGAAACTGTCTGTTCAGTTAAAGTGCTTCTGCACCAGCGGTGACCTACCAGGAGAAGGAAAACTTCTTGGCAGATAGCCATGTGGCAAGGCTGCATTTTATACCATTTGAAAAACAGAACGTTGTTGATCCTCAGAAATAGTTTCAATCTGCTGTTAAAAATTATAAGAGCTGGAATATTACTCAAATATTTCCTCATTTCATACACAGGGCTTTCATTATCTTCTGACCATTGGAGCGGATGGTGGGAATGTAACCATCAGTTGTATTCCAGATAATCCAACTCTGTGAAAGGGTCTAGTCCACTAACTCGTGAAACCATGATAAGTATCTCCTGCATGCATCATACTGCTTCCTGCTGCAGAGCCTGGTTTCAAGCATAATTTGTGGTAAGGGAAAGAAGGGGAATAAGTCCTTTAAGTTCCCCAAATATTTTAATATTCATAGCAAAATTTATGCAAAGTGTAAGGCTCTTATGGGCAACAAGCCGTGCCCCAAAAGTATTAGTAAAATGCTAAACATTGCAATGTGCTGTTGAGATTTTTTCCTTTATTTGCCACTTTCCAGTGATGGTCTGAACCAGAGACATCCACTGCCTGTAAATCACGGCTCACCATGGTACTTCTCCTGGCCGAGAGCTTGCAGTTAGAGATTCAGAATGCATTAAGATGGCAAGGAAGCATACAAAAAGAGTATTTTTTTAAAAGGAATGCAACAAGAAATGTGTGTTTATTCTGTTAGCAACCTCACCCCAATGCTATGGGGTTATCCCAGACCTGCTGACACATGCTGCACGTGGCAAGTATGAAATTAGGATGATGTGTGGGCTGTCATATGTATAGGACTTGCATGAGTTTGACATGGCATCCAATTCAAAGTTTTGCAAGTTAATTTGAAGCTGAAAGGTTCAATGTGCTTTTGAGGAATGCTGTAAAAAGCATCAGCCACACAGATAGACAGAGCTTTGCATTTTCAGTCTTTTTCCCTCTAGTGGGTGATTTATAAGCAGTTTAACAGTTAGGGGTCAGTTATTACTTCCACCTCAGTTCTTTTGCAGGTAAGATCATAGTTTTGGGCTAGCAGTTTTCTCCTTTGACCTGTTTTATCAGAACTAGACTGTTAATTAGAGCCAGGGTTTGGCTTCCTTTACTGTGAAATATAATTCTGTTATCAGTGCAACCACATTCTGCCCTAGGTGATTTCCACTATGACTTTAATCCTTTTTTTTTTTTTTTTTTTTAATCCCATGAAATAAAGAGTATTTCCTTACTTGGGTAAGCTGGATAGCCCTTTGGTCTAAATAGAGTTCTTTCATTCTGACATTTCTGATATGCTAAACCTCTGTGAAAGTTTGATAAAAGGTAACTTTGAGGCTTTTAATTAATTATGTACAAAAAGTTGACAGTACTCTATTGGGAGGTGTTCCTAATAATCCATGCATGTAATATAGTGGGAACATTGTTTATAAATATAAATGAATTGGAAGGTTTGTAACCTTGGAACAAAAGAAGATGAGAAACCACATCACGGCTGGCAACCTCACAATTAAATGTTCTAAGATTAAATGACCTACTTGAAAGCTACAGTTTTATCTTTGTTTTCCAGTAAGTAGAGGAAAAATAATCCTTGTAACAGCTCCACTAAGTTCTTACTAAGAATGAAGTGAGGAAATGTTGGTTTTAATATTTCATATCTCCCACAAATGAAAAGACACACTTGCGGTTCAGCCTAGCTAGAAAATGCATAGCTTGTATCAGACTGAAAGAGAGGGGAGAGAGGAGAGAGAAAGGAGGTGTCAGTAAATTAGGTACAGAGCAGTGGCAAAAGGAAATTGAAAGTTGGGGTAAGCAAAGGAAAAGGGGTCACAAATCTGGAAAAGAAAGGCTTCTCCATGGAAAGGGTTAAGAATATTAACAAAGCAAAATGAATCCAAAGGAATAAAGGAAAGACCAGTCCACAGATCGAATTCACTTCTGTCATCACAGCATTTAGTGGATTAAGAATCCTATTACCATCAGGCAGCTTGGATTAACACCTCCCCCCCACACACCTTATCATTATCAGGACTGCTTCTGGCTTTCTTATGCCTAGCAGTAGCAGAACAACTGCCTTCTGGGAAAGGTACTGCATATCAACGGGATGGGATCAGGTCACTTATAACCCCTTGTTTGCAGCTACTGCTTCAGCTCTAATCTGCTGGTATCATTAAATGGAACATCTGCAACTGAAAATCACACTTCTGCCTGTTCTCATTAAGCTTAAAAAGCAGCACCTTGAGATTCTCAGAGTCAAAGATATTGGGAAAAAAAATATCTCCTTTTTAGTTCCTTTCTCTCAGTGTTTGACTGTTTCAATGAAAGGCTCAAATTTTTCACAAGGTTACTGCAGTAATAAAGGACTGTATGTGACATGAAGTGCCTCGAGATCATTGCAGGGAGAAACTTTGACTGAACAAACCATACTTTTCTCCCTGCTGCTCTTTGTTGCACAGAAGTAATCATTTACTGCTGCTCTGCACCAGCAGAAAATGTTTGCTGGGCTGCTCTGACCAAGCTGAGTTAGCTAAGGGGCAGTGACACCTTGTCCTAAGCACAGTCTGGTCCTTCCACTCATACCTGGAAAGACCCTCCCGCAAGTTTTTGTCTTTTAAATGGGTACTAATTTTAAAAGTGAGCAAGACCCCTTTAGCCCTTTCTTCTCTTCATGACAGCACTTAAGGCCTGAGAGCTGTGGGGTTAAACACTAATTTCCACAGTAAAATCTAGAAAACCCTCCGAAGTTTTCCAGACATAGAAGACAAATTACTCAAATTACACACTGCCTTTGTCGTTCTTCACTGGCACATGCAGCACAACTGATATGATTTCAAAAATCCTCCAGACAGCAACATTACCAGGAGCCATCTAGTAGTGTTTGCTGCTGCCACTGACCAGTGGACAAGCAGAACTGGGAAAATGCTACTCTGTTTGGCAAGAACACCAAAGAATGGAAAGTAACAGATAACACTTTCATATATGTTTTTGGTATGTCAGACAGAAATGCTCATTTAATAAATAGATTATTTTATGTGCTTGATTTTTAAAGTAAAGCTCTGATTGGGATCCATCTCTTCATTTCCATATGAGTCACAGGAAGATGTAAAGCAGCAGAAGTGCACAGTGGGCTGAAAACAGCAGGCGCCGAGTTAATCTCCTACTTGTTGTGTTTTTTGGCTGCTGTGGCTGTTGTTCCCAAGAGATTTTTAACAGGATGGACATTATAGTGAATGCTTCAGAGATATAGAGAAATATCCACAGACAGTGGGCCTTGAAGCTCTTTATCTTTATTTAACAGCTGATTATTATTTATTCATTTGATTTATTTATTTTTTTTAATCATGCAAATCCTTGAAGAGGAGTCCCTTGTTTGAGTTTTCTGCTTTGGAAACACAGAGTTAAAAAAAAAGTGTGTGGGCTATTTCATGACTGTATTTTTAACCTTCACATAGCAAAACTGAAAGGCAAATTTGCACTTCAAACTATAGCTGGAACCAAACCACCCACATACAGAGATAATAAAACATCAAAAGGCCAGTGAAATATGCTGGCACATGTATATATTTTTAAAAAGGGAACAAAATGAAGAAATTGGGAACACACAACTAAATTTCGTCTCTAGCTAGAGTATTAGTAATAATAAGCAAAGCACACAATTTTGGTAGTCTTTACCCTAAATTCAGCTGAAGTGGTAAAAATGAACATTTATTGTAGTATTCAGATTGCTGAACATAAACATATCTTTTCACAGGAAGAAGAATATTGAAAAATGCAAACGTTATGCAGCCTTATTAATTTTATTTGGCCTGAAAATTGTTGTCATGTGCACTGGGGGAATACACCCATATATTAAAGTGAAAGTTCTGAAAATGTATAATGCAAGGGTTGGTACCAAATTACTCATGATCTCAAGGCTCAGCTCTCCTGTGTTGGACACAGCAGAAGCTTATTGTCAAATTCTGCTGAGGAAATATGGCTGCAGGAGTAGTTCAACACCCATGATTCCCTCTCGTTTTGACATGGCAGCATAAGAGGGGAAATGAAACTTCTTCAGGGATGGCTGGCAGAGAGGTCTCTCAGTCTGGAGGGATCACAGGGCTGGTAGAGGCATTCCTGCACTACCTTATCTTCTCAGTCAACCATAAAGTTTCCTGGAGAGGGAAGCTTTATGCACCAATGCCATTTTGTCTTCCATGGTGTGGCATTTTCTCTGTCTTTCCTGGGTTTCCCTGTGAGGTGGGCTGAAGCCCTGAACATCCTGGGCAGCAGAGAGCACAGCATCCCAGGGATTACTTATTCTGGCATAAGGCCACTGCTGAAGTACATTGACAAAACTGGAAAATTAGACCCAAGTTTCTTTTTTAACTTTCCATTTGCTAGTGTTTTGTTTTATTTTATTTTGGAAGTGGGTGGAAGTACAGAGTATTAAAATAAAGGCTGGGAGGGTTGGCATAACCCTGTACAGTGACCTGTGCCCTAGCACCTGAGCTCTCATTTTGAGGTAGATCTGTTCTCAGATATGAAACTGGAAACCAGCCCTTACTTGATGGGCTTTTCTTTGGCAGAGGAACAAAGGTACTGAACATCTGTAGCTGATATCATTGCTATTTTTGTATCAAAGCTTCCTTATCTACTTGGCAAGTGATTCAGGGATTTTCTCTTTCTCCTAGGTGCCCCTGCAACATGTTTGTTGTAATCTCTTACATATCCTCATTACATTTTTTGCTCCACATTAATAAGAAATGAAGAAGTCAGCTTGCATTAGTTCTCTTATCTCAGCCAACTCTGTTCAGAATTTCTACCCAAAAAGTTAAAAGCCCTCTTTTCACCTGAATTTTTTTGTTTCCTTTTCCTACGAGGTTTCTTCTCCCACTCAGTGCTCACCAAATTTCTGTTCTGTGACCTGTGGGGACCTCCTTAAAGCTTTTAACAAAATGATTAAATAAGCTGTTGTGAGGTTTCATATGTATATGCATACATAAGCATTATTCTTCTGTGTATAAATACACTTTTGCTTAGCTTTTAATCCTTTTCTTACTGTTACTTCTTCCTTCCTCCCACCTTTTTGTTCAAGTGGGTTTGCCTTATCTGTCCCAGCAGATGTCTGAGCTGTGATGGTCTCTTGTTAGCAATTCTGACAATATCTACTGGCCATAGTCAGATCTCTTCTGGTTTCCTGCAAAGGCCAGTTCTGATGCTTTGTTTTGGCTCTACTGTTAAAAATTATCTCAAGTGCTGAAGACTTCAAACTCATGAGAAACAGAGATAGGCAGAAGCTGTGATATTTGTATTTGGACTCAGATTTTAAGTTCTACAGAGTTCAGGCTGTCTTGGATCTCCCTAGCATAGTGATAAATGTTGCAAGTAAAACAAGAAGTTAGGTAACTAATTTCTAAGGATCAGGAAGCTCAGAAGCCTTTAGTTAGGCACCAGCTTCTTTTCTAAGAAACAACTTTATTTCCAATTAACAATTTATCAGTCTATGTGCTACTGGTTAACAAACCTCAGCTTTTGTAATGAGATGGGGAACACTGCTGAGAGCTGTGTGACTTTTTTTGTCAAATTTTAACACCGTTCCTTTTTGGTCTCAAAAGAAAGAAAAAGAAGTGATGGCATGTTTTTCTGTATTATACAACAGAATTTCCAGATATCTCTGGCATGATCTCAGAAAACATGTTAAAATAGCACCTTTGCTGCAGCTGGATGGGTTGGACATGTCACCTGCATGCCAGGGGCTCCTGTGGAAAGAAGCCAGGTTGTGCAGGCACAAAGGGAGCAGCGGTGCCCATGTCTTGTCAGGATTAATGTCCTAAAATGTTCCTGAAATGCCTCAGGATTCATTACTTTATTACACCATGGATGCTGTGGAGTTTCGGTAAGGTGTTGGTGCAAAATATTATGGGATGACTACAGTAGCTTCCACTCTCCTTGCTTACAGTACTGCTCTGAGTCATAATGTACAAGCGCAAAAGCTGATGCAAGTAATACTGCAATCCCCACCATCTGTATAAAAAGACTGTCATGGCAGAAAAGGAAGAGCTTGTCTCCCTCCTCCAAAGACAATGCTATAATCCACCATCCCATAGGTGCCTCATGTGACAGAAAACTGAGGGGACGGATGAAATGTAGCTCAGCCGAATGCAGGATCTCCAAGAGACCTTGGGGAAATGGAGATGCTGCTCAGAATATGAACTGAATATCCTTTCATCTGCCGGCATTATAAAGACTAGCCTGCAAGTGAAAAAGGCACCTTGACAACTGTAAGCCTTTAAGCCAATGTTTCCAATTTTCTGAAACAGTTCTTCCATAACATGGGTTCCTGGGTTCTTTTTTTATGAGCTCTGTTATCAGTTCTCCTGTGGGTATGTTCCCTGTTCTTCATGACCACAGAAGGATGAGAATATAAACCAAACTCCTATTCTGAGTCTGTGCCTTTAGTTTATCAAGTTTTTACATCTGCTTTCTGCCTATTCACTTTCAGGTCTTTTTAGAAAAAAACCTATTTTGCTGGAGATCACAGTAAAATATTCTCTCCTCCATTGCTGATGCTTTGGCATAGCCTCCAGCCTCCTGCAGTGAATTGTGTCTGATGTGGCTTTGATCCACAATATATCTCCTATGTTGCTTCAGCTATTCTCCATTTTCTTTTAAGTGGCAAGTCAATAATCACCATTCCTGGAAGGATTTTCTTTTATATGTTTGCTAGAAGTATGATTTTAACCAGGAACTGCTGCCCACATGCACTGTGAAAGACAGTGGAAAAGGGGACAGGTCTTGCAGCATGGTGGAAATTTTCTCCCCCTTCTCAAGTCCTGCAGGAATGTGCTGTCTCGGAGGGATTGTGCTACCCAATGCTAGACTGTATGTTGAGGTGAAGGTTTGAAGGGCGCGTATGTGTTCTTGTGTGTCTGTGTGTAAAGAAAGATACTGGCCTTACTTTAGCAGATGCTAAATGGGAAGAATGCAGCCTGCTGATTCATTTCCTCAGTGCCAGGAGGGGCCAGAAAGTATCATACAGGTAACGGAGCTGATGACCAGAGTGCTACAGCTCCCACCTCACCAGAACCCTGTGTCACTAGACCTTGTTTTTCTCCTGTCCTGGTGAGAAGGTTCCACTGTGTGGAGGTTCCAGAAGATAAACCTCTTGCCATGGGAAGAAGAGATCATCCATCCTTAATGTCCCCAAGCACTATAACTGTAGAATTTGGGTTTTCTTTTTTTTACCTATGCAACTTGCACTTTTGTGCTTCAGTTGGGAGAATATTGTCTATAATATCATTTTTCCGATCTCCCTGCTATGCTTATATTCATTTTCTACTTTCTGATCTTTATTTAGGAGGAAGTTTTTTACGGAAAGGGTCATTAGGCACTGGAATATGCTGCCCAGGGAGGGGGTTGATTCGCCTTCCCTGGAGGTGTTTAAGTTACGGGTGGACGAGGTCCTGAGGGACATGGTTTAGTGTTTTGTGGGAGTGGTTGGACTCGATGATCCAGTGGGTCTCTTCCAACCCGGTGATTCTGTGATTCTGTGATTCTGTGATTTCTGAACCTTATATATGTAGACTGTGTCTCCATTACAATTTTAGTAGTTAGTTAAAGATGCATAAGCATGTAATCTCACTTAAGTCCCCGCCACTTATACATGTATACTGCTTTTAAAGGCACTATTACAGTATTTTAATGTATCATAAAAATGCATTTATATTAAAATAGAAATTTAAATTTTATTTTAATTCCCTTTGCAGGTGTTTAAATTGGTGTTTTAAATCCCGATTCAGCAGGTATTGGAGAGTCTGTCGTTCCTAATAGTGTGTATCGTAAGATACATGCAGGAATTTAGAGAGGCAAAGTGTGGCGTATGTGAGGATGTGTACAATTCTGAGACAGGTTTTGGGCAGCTCTTCCTTTTTACTGCATGGACCCACAAAGGCATTGCTAGCTGATAGCTATTGCACCTAGCAACTCTCTCAGTGCAAGCCAATGATATTGGGAGAGACAATAACAATCTGGGGCACAGTTTACACTCAGAGGTGTAAGTCTGCCTTCAGAGGATGGAAAATTTTTATTTCTCATGACTTTCCTGGATGGTTTATTTACTAGGTGCATGCGTGTTCAGCAGTAAAACCTGAATCTCCAGATTTTGTTTGTACCAAAGGAAGAAAATATGCAAAACAGTTGATTTGAAGGATTTAAGATTATTAGTATTGTGCTGAAGTCATTAGGCCATTTCCTTCTCACATAAATATAAAACCTGTTGGTAAACAGAAACATCTGTAAGAACAACAGATCAGGAACTTAAACTGTTACCTTTTTTGCTTCAAGACCCCTTTTTCTAGCAGAGAAGGAAGAGCCATATCATGGATGCAAACAAAGTAAACGTCAAGTAAAGGGAGAAAAATGAGTGAATGAATATTTATATATGTACAGGAGAGGAAATCTTGTGCAATTTTCTTATGGTCCTTTGCTCTTGAGATGATAACAGGAAGTAATTCTTTCTTGGGCTTTCCATAAATGATGATTTATCTTTCTCTGCCTCAAGTTAATTCCTGTGATATATAGATTAATACGTATCAATATTTGTGCAGATACATGCACTATAAATGATTCATGGTTTATTTATTAAAAATGGATTCTTAGTGTTTTCATTTCATTAAACTTGTCATGTTCTCCCATTCATTTCCTGCTGCGTCATCTTGTTTTGCCCCACTTAAAAAGCTGTTTTATTAAAAGAAAATATATTTGCAAACATTCTGGGATTTTTTTTGTGACATATTTAAGAGATAGTGATACATTAATGTGTTTTTATATAATTTTAATTTCCACACATGGATGCAGTTCTGTAGTCTAAGTCAGTTCCAAAGGAAGCAACAAGTCAGACATGAGATTTTAACATACAAATGACTTGCACAAATAAATCAGTCCCGGTAAGATCTAGTTGCACTGTCTTCTGAAATATACTGAGTGCTAAATGCAGATTTACTCAAGATCTGTACCTTTCTGTGAAGTGCTTTCAATTAAGCATGCAATTAGGACCTGAACTGAAAGTGTCTGACAGCCTCATATCTACTGTGGTACGTATAAAATTCACATGAATGCATACTTCTTCTTATTCTTATCCATCTTTATATTCAAATATTCTGGAGATACTCAGGTGGACAGCGTGGGGATTGAACTAAGAAAATTTGGAAGATGAATTCAGCAGTACTTTGCTCTTTGCCATATGTTCCCTCTTCTTAATGACTGGTGACTGAAGTCGGACTTGGTAAGCTGGCTTTCTTGTCCCTCAGAAAGACGTCAAGCATCACAACCGGACTTCTAAAACCAGGATGCAGCTGTATCCAAAATATGGTGTTTAATGGCCAGAATCATGTATACATCATGTATACATCATGTATGCATATATGAACACAGGCTGGGAATCTAGGAGAACATTTTCTTTCTCATTGAAAGGAGACTTGAGCCAAATTGGATAGGGAAGATGCAGACTACAAGATGTGAAGGCTAGATTTATCCAGTATTATTTAGCTGCCTGACTTTTAACTACACTATGTAGCTTACAGATTTATGATAGGGGGGAAAAATAGAATATTTAACGAATCTGGTCCTTTACTGGAAAAAGCAAATGCTTATTTTAAACTGTTAAATAGAACCGATCCCTGAAAATATTTTGGTTGCCTTCTGCTCTGCTATTAACATTTCTTAACTTGACATTTTACATTTGACAGTCAGTGCACAAATAGGTTGCACATGTTTATTCATTTTATCCTGTGAACACAGCAACAGAATTGTTAGAACAGCTTTCTGGTATTGACATGAAATTAGATTGCCAAATATTTAATTTCTTTTAGAGGCTAAATCAAGTAATCCAGTTAATGGCGTGCTCTTCAAGGATGTCCTAGCCACCAACACCACCAATGAGTGGAGGGCAGGAAAAAAGTCTTCTTATTTCTTGAAATACAGAACATATAAACATTTTGCAGAGTAATATAGTAGAAATAACATAACTGGCATTGGTTACAGCTGGTTTTAGTCCTGTGTTTCAGGCATCACAGAGATTCTCATTCTAAATATAATTGCAAAGATAAAGTGTGGTTTTGTGACAATTGTGATAAACATTGTCACGAGGACAAGAAACTTACTAGAAGAATGAGATGGAGTCTTGGCTTGAGTTCATTAATATGATGATGGGAAAGCAATCCTGTTTATAACGTATTGCACTTATTGCTGTTTACACTTCAATAAGTTTGTGCTGCTGGACAGTTTGTAGGCAAACCCACCGTTTCTTTTTTTGTGGGATATGCAACCAGCTTAGATGAAACACTGTTTTACAAGAACTTTGCAGGAATCAGAATATACTTGTAATGCTCTAAATATGAGGAGCACATTACTCAACTCCACAGCTAAATATAAAGGAGGGATTATCAGGGGCTCCTGTCTTTGATGCTTGTTTATATTTTTCCCTGATTGTTTTTGAAGCTTGTTCTTGTACCTTTGTGACTTCCTTTACACTTTTAAATTAAACACACATACTTTGCTATTATTCAATTTCAGGAAAGAAAATCACAAGCTGACTTTGATAAAGCAATATTAACATTCTAATGATTTTGCAAGCTCATAGCAATTTTCTCAAATTAATACATAACTTAAACAGATATGGTGAAAGCACCTTAAACTATTTGGTTACAAGAGGCTGGACATTGTTCAAACTTAATCTTTTCCATTGAAAAATCCCTGCATTTTTGTTTGGAATGTTTACTGATGTCTTCAAGATGCTCAGAAAAATTTTTGTTCACTAAAATCAAGTTTTCTATAGAGAATGTTTTGATTTACTTGAAAATAAATCTCAGGGAAATTCATGAAATGCCTACATGCCATTTGGGAAAAAGAAAAATGAGTCATCCAAAATATTCAGGTCTTAGTTTTTCCTACAAAGCCTTTTTCAGACCAGTTTGCATTCTGTTTTTCCATTTTCCTTCTCTTTTACAGTACTATTTATAGAAGATCTACATATTATGCTTCTGTTAACAGTTAAAACTGGATAGGAAAGCAATAACTTCAACATTCAACATTTACTTCTCACTCTTCTGTGATAAGTAAAAGAGTTGGCTTCCAATTTTCATTAATTCTGACTACCCAATTGTTTCCAACTGTTAATTAACTGGTTTGATCAAGTAAACTCTGTATCATTATTTTAAGGCATTGATCAACATAATTTTGAACTCAGAAGTCATACACAGTTCTGCAGCAACCCCTCAGATGAACGCCCAAGTAACTTGTACCCTTGGAGATAATCCTTTTGACAAGATAAATCAATAGCAACATCACAAGTCTCCATCAACAAGAACAGAGTGCAACTGGCCCAGTTAGCTCATTGATAGACTGAGACAGTAAAATAATTACTATCATGCAAAAAGATCCTCCTGAAACATGTTTCTAGAAGGCAAGACTCAAGAATTTTTTTTTGCCTCCTCCAGTTCTGAAGTACCCCTTTCCTAAAGAATAATAATTAAAAAAAGGAAGATGCCTCAGATGCTGACTGATCTTGTACTGGTGTTGTAGCTCTTCCTTACCACAGGGGAATAACCTGAGTAGCTCTGAGCAGATACGCTCTGCAGGGTGGTGAGCACATGTTACTTTAAAGAGATGGGATAGTTTCTGTTAACCTCAGGAAAGAAGTACAGAAAAGAAAGGTTACCAAGTAATGTCCTGTGGTTCAGAAATCTCATGTGGGTTCCTAGGCACACCTGTGCTGTATGATGGTGAGGGATAATAAACACCTGTCCTAGCAGGTGTGTTTGCAGCTGTGTAAGTAGAAATGTAAGCCTAGATCTGGAAGAAATGCTCCTCTTTCTTTTACAATACTTCTCTCAAGCTGAAGGTCTCCTTCAGTACTTCTGGTGCACGTGTTTTAAGCTAGGCAGCAAAACTGGGGAACAGCCCTCCTTGTTTTTTTTGTAAAAGTAAAAGAATAGACCTCCAGATATTTTGCAGAACAGATATTGATATTGTCCATGGGGTAGAATGCATTGTACTTTCAGTTTTCTTGTTACATGAGCCATCAGTGATGAACAGACATACATCTTAAAAATGTTGCATTTGCTTCAGTAAATCTGGATGTTGTGATACCAGAAATATATACTGCAGGCTGGGGAAGAGATTCTTCATTGAAACTGGCAGCCACATTGGGAACCAGCTGTTGGCTGTAGGTAGATAATTTTCAAGTATTTAAAAAAAAAACCAAAAAACAAACCTAGAGGATGATTCTAACTTTCTATAACACAAGCCAAGATAATTCCCTGAGTAGTCTAACTGAGAAAACTGCACAGGTCCTTGACACAGCACTACCAGATGTGGTGCAGCTTTGGCTGTGATTCCTTGTACTAGAGAATTAAAGGAAGTGTGTAATGAATTTTGAGTGTGGATATTGTAATCAATACGCAAGATGTGAAAAAAAAAAATGTTCAGTTACACTCTCAGGAAATAGCAAAATCTCCCTGGTTTATGTCTGCTTATAAAGGTGCTCAATTCCATCTGGCCATTGTAATGATGAAATACATTCTATGCTAACATGGGCAAGCTCTCCTGGTGTGTTGAGCAAATCCCTCCGAGCCTCTACTTTATTGATACAGTTGTATTTACCTCCTTAAAAAGTTGTTCAGAGATTGTGAGTCTTCGTATGATTTTGAGTCTTTGTTGTGGAAGTCAAAATATCATTATGTAATCAAAGAATAGAACCTAACTTCCAACTCCCCAGGCGTTACTAGCTGATACAGCTTTACCCAAGTGAAAGACATTAGGGTGGTGTGAATTCAATTCAGCTTACAGAGTACACAAGCTACCAGCTTTGTGGTCTGAGAAGGATTTAAACCAATAAAGTCTAATTTGCCTATTCTAGTCAATTGAATGTGAAAGCTGAAGTTGCTCTTCACTTTTCAGGTAAGTCAGTGTGTATAGAGTGGTATGTTTCAAGTAACAACTGTTCACAGCTTTGACAAATGAAATTAGGGTGCCCCTAAATTTGTATGAAACACGTTCCACAGTTTTTGGCTCAATAATTAAAAGCAAATGACTGCATGAATACCATGGTAGAATTAGTAACAGTAAAACTGTGTGCTGTTGATAACTATTTGCATGCTGGATATGCAGTCATCACTGATTTTGCACAAGAGACTTAAACAAAACTGCAGCTCTTATATTATATTCTTATGCTAAGAACCAGAGTTGAATTATATAAGTGCTTTAAAATTATTATTATTTAAAAAATCAATAATAAAAATCAGTAGCAGTTACAGATGTTAAAGAGATAAAATAAACATGGTGCAAAATATAATATGAATATTATTTTCCAGTTAGGGACTCTGACCTACTGCCTGCTTTAAGTAGTCCTTTTTTTTCTGTTGTTCTTGTATGACTCAATCAGATGTGATGCAGTCAGAAGTGCTATTGTGAATATAACTATGTTTATGCGTGCAGATGCAGCACAGAGCTGAAATGAATATAGGAAGTTCATATCTCAAATCTCTTCTGCTTTTTAGTACAGTAGGCTGCAGCTTTGGTAGACACTCTGCAGCTGCTTGTTTATTCTTATTCATATTTCTGAAGAATCAGATGCACTAACGCAAGTGTTAAAGACACTTCTTTTCCTTAAATAACAGCTTGAATAGCCTCGTATCTTCCCCAGTTTGTTCCTTCCAGCTCTTGCTGGTTCCTTCCCTATAACTGCAATGTTTCTACCTCATGGAAATAAAATAGCGTGACCATCCAATTCAAGCGTCTGCAGTTGCAGGTGTCTGTTTTATGTTGTTGCATAGCAGATACATGGATAGGAGGGGGCTGCGACAACTATGTGCAGGGACAACCCTGACCCTAAGCCTGACTCTAACTCTAATGGCTTCCTGCAGAGGATTGACCCTGTGGAGATTTGTCCCTTTCCAGGACAGCTGTGTTTCCCAAAGGCCAGAGTTTCTCAAAATGCTACATTTGACAGCCTAGAGAGGCAGATAAACAGCTAGCTAGTAGTTCAAGAACTTGTGGGGCTTACAGTATTAGTCACAGTATTCCCTCTGTGCTGAAACCAAGGACCCCAAGAGGCTCTTCAGCATCAAGCGATACCAGTTTCATTTTTAAGAGCATCCAAAGTGTGCTCTTATAATGCTGCAGTAATGACAAAACCCCAAATAAGTGGCCCCCGCCCCGCAAATTGTCACATGCTAACAGTGAATTACAGAGCAGGAGAACTCAGTGCAGTACTTCAAAGTGAAGGGAATTTTGCCTGCTTTTCTTGTTAATTAGACACGAGAATGGAAAAATACTAGTGGTCATTGTTACGTGCTGCCTACATCTACCCCAGTATATCCCTAAAACACTGGTTTCTTTCTTATTCTGTTCCAGGACCAATTCCAGTGCATAAGACTGTCCTTGATACATAAAAATATAGGCATCCATTTTACAGTACTTAAATGGCTTTCAAGTAATGAGGACAAATGAGCTATACAATGTTTAATTTTTTTATTAAGGTGTGGGGAGCAGAAGAGCCTTTTTTATATCAGAAGGAGACAGTCTCAGATAATAACTTAAAAAGTGCCTCCTGATTTATTGTAAGACGAAGTTGCAGAGAATTTTTTTAAAACCTGACTGCTTTCTTTTGGCTGATCACTTATAAACTGTCACTCCCCTTTTCTCCTACCTGATGCCTATTGGAGCGATAGGAAAGTGGGGCTAAGCTATATACACGGAGAACTTTCTCTGTCCTCCCCTACCCTGATGTTTGCTCTTTAGTGCAGCTGCATAACCCCAACAGGCAGCAATACTGAGCTTGAGCACTTGGGTCTGCTGAGCACAGTTGCTTGTGGTCTGTGTGAGGATGGAAGTGTTTCTCACTGAGACATGTATAATCAAATTTAATTGCAGATTTTAGGAAAGAATTTGGGAAAAGGACATCTGAAGTAGGGGTATGTGAATGAAGATCAATTGTTGGATAAATTTGCACATGGGTCAGCGCATGTTAGCAGGTCATTCCTCCTGCACCCTAGTATCATTTTGTCCAAGCAGGACTATCTTTGCCTAGACCTGAACACCTCATACTAGCAATTCAGTTTAAAATAAAAATATAAATAATACAAAGTTTCAGCCACTTTCAGCAGACTTGCTGTGCTTTGTTATTGTTCTTTTATCCCAGGACTGCAATTTCATTCTGACGCAAGCAAAAGGCATTACACTGCAACCAAGAGAAATAAAAAATGACAGGAATGTGAACTAGGAGTATTTCCAGTATTTCATTTACGCTCTTCCCCTCAGCTTTATTCCTCTCAAAGACAGTTTTATAAACTAGTTATGAGTTTCAAGCTAAAATGTTTTGGATATAGGGAAGTATTATAGTTATTCAGCTACTCACAAACCAGTTGAATCCTGCACTGAATAGTCCCTTAGAAACCTGATGGGTTAGATGCATTTAGGAAGGGCACTCCATTTTCCTGCCCCTTCCTCAGGAAGACAATCTCCTCAAGCCCATTTTAGGAGTACTCTGCCACCCACTGTTTCTAAAAATAGCAATGACATGTTTTACAAACCTCTTAGTCAAGTTTTTTGATGGATGATAATATTTCCCAGAGCTTTGTGAAGGTTTTCTTTGCCCCCTACCCTTCAAAGTGTGAGATTGCAGTGAGACAGAGAGGGAGATGACTCCATTCCCAGAAGTTAGTGGACAGCCTATTATGACACCATCCTGGGTTCCAGCAGAGGACAAAGCTTTTTCAGGAAGTCACGCAAGATGACAGCACTGAAATCTGAGAGTTAGAAATTTATTTCAGGTTATTTGTCCTACCTGGTGGTAGCAAGTGATTTATATGCAGATGTAGATCATCACTGCTCTCTAGATTTAACGAAATCTGTTATTTTACTCAATCCTAAATCAAATGAATCAGGGTTGTGTTTTTTTTACTTGCCAGTTTGAGGGGAGATGGTCTAAATATGAAGGGAATAAATACTGCAAATTATACTCCAACAAGGATCATTCACCAAAAAAGATAGGGAATTCTTTGTTTTAAAGACATAATCTAAGTGAACAACAAACTTATTATTAGAAAGCTTTATTTAGACAGGCTTTCTCATAGCTGTCTAATATTTGTATATGACCAGAACATAGTATCCTCAAAATTTAATAAAAAATAGCCTTATGTTTTTGAAGAATAAATTAGGAAGTATGGTACAATATAATAAAAGTAATCTTCATTTGCATGTGCTAATTAATTTCTACTTTATACCATCAACATCTGGGAGTAGTGGCCTTATTAACAGGAATGAATTTGCTTAAGTCTGAAACTAAACACCGAGTAAACTTGGTGAAGGTCACCCTTTTTCCTTCCAATTATCAAGGTTAATTATAAAATTAATTAGGTCAATTTGTAACTTTGATTAGGAGAATTTAACTTCTTTTGCCTTTGACACAGAATCTGGATGTGCAGTGAAAAATTATACCTTCTGTACTAAGCTCGGTAGTTTTGAGACATCCTTCTTCAAAACATTTCTAGGGTTTTGCTACTGAAATGACATCAGGTTATTGAACTCAAAGTGGAAACTGTGTATTCATTTTATCTTGTCATTATCCTTTTCCTGGTCTAATTCAATAGTGAATTCTGGTTTAACAGTTTACCATGAAACAGATAAATTAATTGATTTGCATACTTCTCATGAACTCTTTTATAATCACAATTATAAACTAGATCATCTACATCAGTCATGAGTATAATATTACTTTATTTCTGTTTGCATTCAACAGTCTTGTTTCTTCCTATCATTCTTCTGAATTTCATTCTTTGTTTTTTCTACATAATATGAAGAATAACTGAGGACATCTATTTTGCTTTTTTTTTCTGCTGCTGTCTGGCACATATTAAGTGTTGCTATGGCTTGATCCCAAATCATGTGAAGACCCCAATATCATAGATGTATGCAGGCTAAAAGCAGGCATTCTTTTCAAGAACTTGCAATATAAATACACAGGGGTTAATTGGCAAACACAAAAAGGTCTGGAGAGCAAATAATTTTCCTATTTACTAGTGGGTAACAGAAATTTTAATTGATTTGCACTCTGTGACAAATCAGTGCCTGGATCAAGAATTTAATCTTAGTCTGAAATTCACTGCCTTAATGAGAAGAACATCTTATTTCAACTATAGTATGACCCCTTCCTGATTAAACAGACTGAGGAAGCGTTTGTGGTTAACTTCTGCAACCTTCTGCCTCTCAGTAATTAGCAGAGGGACTAATTCTGCAAGGTAGGCAAGTCTTTCTGGGTGGCAGCAAACATTTCTCTTTCTTTTAATGGCTGATGAGTTTGAGGTCTTGGCAATACTAAAAACAGTTCTCATGTATTGTCTTCTTAAATGTGAGAAATGAAAACACCAGGTCAAATAGGCAAGGACTGGTAGTAGTTTGCATCCAAACCATAAAATGTAATTAAACAGTTGGACCCACTTTGTCTTTGGAGGATGTAAAGCCACCCTGAAGTGACAGTTTCTAAAGGAAATTTCTAGTTGGTCTCCATTTAATTTGATTCTCCCACTTGATTTCTCTGCTCACACATTATTTCATTTCATTTCATTATTATTTCAGATATAGCCTTACTTTTCTTCTCTGTGTTTTCAAAATGCGTTGAATTGTCTCTAGAAGCAATACATCAATAGGGCAGGTGCTAACCTTATTTTTCTATTCTCTGCAGATCCAGTCTTTGGGACCTGACTGATGCCTTACTGCAGTTGTGGTCATCAGCCTGAAAAGGGTACATGCCAATTTACATTACTGTACCTATGTCATCTCTCAGCTGGACCTTTTATGGGAATGCTTATTAGACCTCTAAATTGGAAACTAGTTCAGAGAAGAAAAATGGACTCTTCTCCTAGGATAACTGGGAGTACTTGATGCTCCAAAACCTATGTGCATTGTCTAAAAGACCTTGCCAAGCTGTACCTTTGTGTATAGCTTCTCTTGTTTAATCTGTCATATCCATTATAGAAGCACAACAGATATTTTCATTTTAGCATGACTGATAGACAGTAGAGTGCTCATCAAGCTCAGTGAACTTAGTGCTTATGAATGAAGATCCATTTGAGAGCAACCATGAAACCTTTCAGTGTAACAAAAGTCACTAAAATATTTAATATTCTCCCTTAAGCAGGAAAGGCAATCTAGAAGGCATCAACATTTCTTCTGGACTATTTGCTTAACAGAAGATAGAACCAATGAAATGTAGTTGTTTTCCTTATCTTAAGGCTGTCAGATATAGGGAACTTCACTTATAATAAATATCATATCAGCAGTTTTTGCAGTTTAAAAATAAGGTTTATATATAACAAAACAAAAAAATTACAAAAAAGAGAAATTTAAATAGAAGTTTTAAAATTTCCTTTTCCCCTCTTCTTTTCTCACCAGTTTTGCCATATGCAGAGACATTTTTTAATTAAGAGATAATCAGCTGTCTTCCCCACCCAAATTATCATATCTTAGATAGTCTTTACTATTGAACAGTCCTCCATCTGCTGGCTGACTCCTCATTATTTACTGTTTTCATGTCATCATTCTATATTTGCACTCATATGCCTTCCTGTGGTTTCTCAGCTGTCAAGTCTTCAACACTTGAAAACTCAGTGAGTTCTTCCTGTCTATTAGAAACTATATTTGCTATTTTCTTTCAGTATTAGAAGCAAGAATGTAATAAAATTCCAATATTTGTTACTTCATCTGAGATGAAGACCAAACAAGTACGTCCATAACTATGCCCTTATATTTCATTAGCCGTGGCTACTGGTAGTGATGAAAGAGCAAGTTGTTTTCTTTTGAGGAGTCAAGAATGTTACAGTCAGTGAAATGCACCAAATTGACTGGTACTTGCTTAAAATTATGTTGAGGGGTATCTCAGATCTGCCTTTCTTTACACTGTGGTGAAAGCCTGTATTATCTGTGCCTAAAGCTCAAATAATCCACAAGTGTTGTGTGAGGAATGCACAACACAAGCTGAGAAAGCCACAGGCCAGTTTGGTCCTAATTATTCTGCTGACCTATTTCCTTTTGCTCGTGGAGATTAGGGTATACTGGCACACCATGTAATCATAGGACTCTGTGCAGTCACAGAAAAGAAGCTTACATTTTTCTTTTAGTAAGTGAAAATTGTTCAAGCAGGTACACTCCTAGCTTGTCAGCTCCCTGCTGCTGGGGCTTAGTTTTAGTGCCTTGCCTTGTCTTCATATGAAGTGATCTGAAGGTCACTAGCCTACACACCAAGTCAATGGTTTAAGTATTTTTTTTTAGCAGAATGGGAACCCTTATGCTAAATCATTGTGTAACCATTAAAAATATAACTAGGGGTCCTAAATTAAGAATAATCTCAATCATTGCTTTTTCCTTACACAGTGTGTTCTGCAAAAGCTATGAGATGTTAAAAAGATCTAGCAAAATAAAAAAAAAAAAAAAAAGAAAAAAAGAAAAAAAGAAAAAAAGAAAGCACTTCCAAAAGCATTCTGAAAAAGCCAGCAAGCCAGCAAAAGCATTTACTGTTATTTATGGGATTGCACTGGGTATATTTTATTTTACCCATCTACGGATTTAGAGAGGCATGATCACAGTAATACTGCTATGGATCAAATATATATGTATTGACAAGAGAAGGAGAGCCTCCAGCATCAATTTACACTGTTCAAAAGTGAGAATAGATATGGGGTTGACTGGGGGTGAAGATAAATGAAATGTCTTTGTTTAGTTATGTTTGGACACCACTGTATGCCTCTGGCATTGCTCACTCTGCAAACATGACTGAATTAAAGTGGGAGGGGGTTGTATGACCAATAGGTATTGGACAACACTGTGAACGAACATATTCAGTCTGTAAGCCTCCCAACTTGTATGTTTTTCCTGATATTAAACCCTTTCTTTATAGTTTGTAAAGATGCTGTGCCCACAGAGAGGTGCATTTGAAGGTAAAGCCACCTAGAATTAGAGCTGTGCAGCTAAAGTGCATTTTTTTTCACTCAAGTCAAGGTAATTTTGCACATGGACAGTGCCTTCTCATTGAAAATTTAAGCACCCTGTTCATGGGGTTGATAGCTTGAGCAGAGCTAACACCTCCATTAATTTATGCTTTAATCTTGGATGTTGCAGCTTAGTATGCAAGAACAGCAGACATCTGTGCAGTAACTTCCAGAATTATTATTATGCTTCATGTGAACAAGATTGATTTATATGGGCTGCAAGTGGCCTGAAGGAATTAGCCTAATAAATTCCTTTCCCCTGATGAAAATTCTGGATCAATGCAGAAAGCAAAAGGAGCTCTACTCAGTATCCTGCATTCATTCCTTGGGCATCTTGGAGGTCAGGTTTGTCTCAGGGTACCAAAGAACTGGTAGCAGATACTGCACTAGATCATCAGTCTCCTACAAGCTCAGATATTTCCTATTACTAGGTGTCACTGAGAAATGCTGACCCACGAGATCAAATGTCACATGAAGATTTCCTCTGGACAGTGTATATTCTCAGTTCTTTTGAATATGTATTTTAAGGTAAAAAGTTAATAGGAAACTTTACAGTGTTTTCTGTACATTACCGTGTCTTAAAATCTGTATGAGTTTTTCTCCATGTGAGATAAATTGCAAAAATACAGATATTTGCATGACATTCAGTGTCCTTTTTACTACCTCCTCTTGGCTGTCTGCCTTTTGCTGCTTTTCTTTATGACTGCTAGAAGGTTCAGAGTTTTTATCACTTCACTCCCAGCCTAAGAGCTTTTTTTTTTTCCCCAGCTCAGAGTAATTGTGTGAAAACAGCTTTCCATCCTATCAAAAGACTGAGTCCTGTACATCCCTGGGACTGGGAGAGCAGATCAGAAACATGACTGATCTCTCCTGGCTGGTAGGATACACCTAGCATGTCCTGTGACCTCATCCTTTGACTCAGTGAAAGGGAGACATGAAAGAGTTTTGAGGTTTTCTTTGGGTCTTTTTATTTTAAAATGCAAAACAAAGCGTGGCAAACTGCTTTGAGGGAGGCATGAGAAATCAAATGCAGAATACTTGTCAATTAGCTTCCCTTGGAGCAATAGCTAGTGATGTCTTTTTCTTTTTTTAATGGTATCATGCTAGTTTTGAGGATTCTTAGCCAAGATTATTGCCTCATTTATTTGAGCAAACACATTCAGGAATACAAGTTATATTGCAAATACTGACTGATATAACATGAGTCTGTAGGTGGAAAAGGGGAAGGTAAAGTGGCAAATTCCAAATTACCCTCGGCCTGTAGAAAGTTGTCTGTAAGCATAATCTAGATATGATGGTTGGAACAGTCTGTGCATCTGTTGGTAAGTTTGGGGGTTAAAACTTAATATACTTAATCTAAAGAGTATGAGCTTTCATATCTTAAGGAGAACCAGGTGTCTTCAACAGGAAAGAAAACCATACCCCAAAATGCTTAATGGGTGCACCAAGAGAGAGGAATTATAAAATGTCTCTGACTTACTCACCAGTTTATTGGAAGTAATTTGTATTCTGTAACACAGGACAGTTTGTGCTATTTTCTGTAATAAAACACCATAAAGAAACAAATGGTAATTATGTGCACTTCCTTTATATGCAGCTGAGAGATACATTTAAGTACTGCGACAGCTTGCTAATGTACCCCTGTATTTGAATAAATACCTGAAGTAAATAGGTTTATGAAACCTCTCATAAACTGCCAGGTGGATAAAGGGCTATTAGGAAAGTACCATAACTTGTTCACTTTTCTCTTTGTACAAGCTGTTCATGATCAGATCTATAGGTGACTAGATGCAGAGAGCAGAGGCAGACACTGTTTCAAGGAAAGGGCACTTATTACCATAATACAAATTCACCTAGGCTGCCACAGAATATGAAGACCAAGTACCCTAAGGTAAATACCTGTGAGTAGCAGTTTAATTTTCAGTAATTAATCTGGGACTACTAAAATGATAATCTTCCTCATCAATTTTCTTGGAGGTCACTTGGAGGCCAGTCTTAAATACCATCTGCTGCTAACTCAAACTTCAACATCTGAAATTCTTACCATTCAGTTTTACATAATTATGTGTTTTGAAAGATATTGCTATAAATTGCCTAAATTTCATAATTAAAAAAAAAAATCTCAGGGTTAAATCAATGTTTTTTATTTGTAATGGTCTGTATAAATTTTCAGGGCAAATAGCACATTACAGCCAAGCTATACTGCATTTTTCTCCTCTTCTCAAAGCAATTGGTACTGAACTGAGCACCTTCTGCATTTTGGATCTTTTATAAATTCAAGAACAATCCCAGTCTGAATCTTGCCCCTCTTCCTTGAAGATTGTAGCAATCTTAAAATTTGATGTCTTAAATTCTCATTAGCATTTTGAGAGAGTGACTATTTTCCATTTTCAGGCAGCTTACAAGGCAGATTGTTTTTCTCAGAGTGGATTGTGTGGAGACAAACACTCAACCTCAGCAGGGCAATGTGGTTAGGTGGCTCTGTCAGTGACAGGGTAGCTGAAGGAGCAAGAGCCACGAGGCAACACAAATTCTCCACCTACTAATGTTATTATAAATTATAATAATAGTCTCCAAGGATTCTTTCCATGGAACCAGTCCCAGCACACTAAAGCTGGGACAACAGTCAAAATATTACACAGAATTTCCTTCAGAGCTATGCTTTCCATTCCTCAGTTGCTGGTTAGACTTCTTTATTTCTGTAACATTTTGTAGTCTAAACACTTTATCCTGGCATGAGAGATTTGTTTGTTATCTAAATGATAGTGGGACTATCTCTGGAAAAAAAAAACATGACCTTTAAGCATATGTACAACATCTGTAGAAACAACTGGAAAGCCTATCAGGTGTTTCTTCAAGTGAAAGTGCAATATAGTGTTCCTGCAAAGCACTTTTTCAAACCCCTTCTCTTCACATCATGCAGCACACAGCAGTGCTATTCATTAGAAACTGAAAAAAAAAATCCTTTATTGAGCTGAGTATTTTAACACAGAGAATATAAAGTTGCACAGCTTCCCATAGATGAAATTGGTAGCGCAAAAAAAAGGACCAATGAACATTTTACTACTGCTGTTAGCTTTCAAGCACTCATTTGCTAAATGGCCTCCTTTTTAACATCCATTTTTCTCCCTTCTAAATATGCGTTACTTCCTGACTAATTATTTCTCAAGCATTTACACAAGTTAGCTAATTATTTTGCAGGGGTTAAAGTGAGTGGCTGGTAAACCTCAGATAACGCTAGCAAACACTCAGAGGTTCAGATGATTGTTCAGAATTTATACAAACTCATCTCAGCCTCCAGTGGCTAAAACCTGACTGCAGTTAATAAGGACTACCATTTTATCTCGTTTCAGGTTAGCCATCAAAGCAGCTCATGTCACCGCCCTTGTTTTCTTTCAGATGCTTTCTATATAGACAGATGTTTCTTATATATGCTTCAGATTTTATGGCAGATAATCTACCTAAGTGGATGGCAGATTGAGAAGAGGTTTTGTCCCCAAGTTTAGGCCCTGGTATTACACAGCTATGTGGCCAAGGCAAGGCCCCCATAGCTGGGCACTCTCACTACTTTCTGATCCATTCCGTGCATCCATTTCATGCTGGTGCCTGGGTTTGTAGCTTTCTTCTTGCAGGATTCAGTTTGTGACGTACGACCCCTGCATGAACACTACAAGAAATCTGTCTTAGGCAAGGGGAAAGCTCTATAGGTCTGGACAAAAAACACCGCTGACCCTCTCCAGCCCGTTTCTTCTGTTACATTCCTTCAGCTGGGCTTAATAACCAATAAATTGTTCAAAATAATGACTTGTTTTCTGAGGAAATCCTCTCTTCTCGCCTTACAAGGGACTTTAACCTGGGCTAGTATTATGGTAAAACTGAGCCCTGTTTCCTAGCTACAGAGGCATTTTTCTGTTCTCTGAGGCTTTTTGTATACACCCTGCATGATTGGTTTGCTTGGCCAATGTTGTCACTGTTGATGAGCAGCCCATGCCCCCTCCCCACACTGCAGCTTCCAATGCAACTGGGCTGTGGCCAGGCTGCCTGACTCCTGAACAAATGTGTGGGTTTGCTGGGGGCCACCAAGCCCCAGTATGTCCCTGAACCAGGTCTGGCTCACTGAATCCTTTGTTGGAGCAAGAACAGGAGAAGCTTGGATCTGTTTGTCATGCTCTGTAAACATGCCGTAAAACAGAGAGCCCAGGTCACTTACTTGACTTGTCAGACTCGCACCCTTTGCACCTACAGCTAAAGTGAGGGTAAAAGACAGTGAAGGATTTGTCTGTCACCTTTAGAAATACATGAACACTCTCCCCTCTTTCCCTGTCCCTGAACTCTAGTATTGTATTTCATCACTACCTGAGTGATCATAGAAAGTTTAACCTGCCAAATTATGCACTGTAAATGACAACCATTTTCCTCTCAAGGTGAAAGACTTGAAGACAGAGGAAGAGGGAGAAAGAGAGGCCCAGTTTCCATGGCAACTGTATGAAACTTGTACACCACAGGAAAATGTCATTTTCTGGAAAAGACAAAACTTCATGGACAAGTAGTATGATACATCAGGAAAGGATATTGAAGTTTTAAAATGAAAAGTTCATTTGCATTTATGGTTTTGAGTTTCATTTTCTAGTTATAAGACCCAATTGTGCACAATTTAGTGAAGAAAATTATATTCAACATTTCTGATGAATAATGTAGGTTGAGATCAGGTTCAGCTAGGAACTCGTTGTGACAGATTTGGGTTTGGAGAAGGTAAAGTGAATGTATTCTTCTTAGCTGGGTTAATGCTGCTGCATCAGAGGAGCTGGCTGGCATTTTACACCCTCCAATAGACTCTTCAAAGAGAGTTTGTGTCCTTAACTGCTGAGATTCTTGCCACAACTTGATATTTCAGCATGTAAAGTTATACCTTCTAGATTCCATGTTACCTTTGATACCATCAATCACCATCCATTGTAAGCCACATTGCATAGGAGAGCATTTTATGATGAGCATTAGCGTTCTAATATAGCAAAGAGCATTGTTAATGAAGCATGGAAAAAGAATAAATTCAGCTAATGGGTATATGTGTCAAATTTCAATTAGAGATATGTTGGAAAGTGAAAGAGAGAGAGGAGCATACAAATTAAACCTTTGACCTTCAGAGTAAAGGGAGAAAAACCTGAAAGAAAAGGAGGATGTTCAGAGATGTTTTCCATGCTGAACATGAAGTCTCAGCAGAAACTCTGAAGCCCTGTTTTCTCTTTAGTTACTACTATATAAGGAGTAACTCAAAACCCGCACCATTTTGATTCAGCTGGTTTATTGACAGCTTTATTACTGTTTGTGCTATTTACTGCATGGAGGAGGTAGAAAGATTGTGAGAATTTTATGGTGATGAAAGACAAATTCTCACCTACGTGATGCCTAGGCAGAGGATATTAAAACTTATCCTTCCCTTCCTGTGAAATGCTACTGGGAAGAACCTCCTTCTCACTCCTTTTAGCCTTTCAAAGAGGCCTTAGTTGATTCAAAGAGTGCTTAACATGATCTGGTGATCATGATTTTTGAATGCTATTGAGTTTCAGGAGGAATTGCAGTAGGAGTACAGCTGAGCAAGCTGCAAGGTTCAGATACAGTCCAAGGCACCTGGGAATTGATACTTTGCATTTGCTTCAATACCAATTAGAGCGATTGGGTGCATACAGGTGATTTAATATTGATTACACTCATAAAACAATGTGGGTTGAATTTACCTTGAGTTTAATAGGGCAAAATTGCCATTAAAGATGGCTGTGTGTGTGTGTGTGTGTGTATGTCAGGGTTTAATTCAACTCATTTGTCTACATGAGGTGTAAGGGTGTCTTTCCCAGAGCACCATGTCTTGTGGGGAAACTAATAAGTCCTGAACCCAAGCAAGAGTCAACCTCCAAGAAGGAGCTGAGTCTTAAGAACCATAGAATCATAGAACAACCAAGTTGGAAGATACCCACCAGATCATCGAGTCCAACAATTCCTATCAAATTCCTATCCATTGCCCTTGCAAAAGATAAAGTACTGATGCCTTTATGACTTGTTAGCTGCTAGAGGAAAATGTTTTTCTGTATGGTTGTCTCAAGAAGTGCCTTTAGCCCAGGGGGACTCTTCAACATCCTTTGCCCTAGACAGTGCAAGGCACGGGGATAATCTCTGCCTTGCATGAGAGCAATGGGTCAAACACCTCAAGAAGATGCTTTTGAGTGCTTCTGTGATGGGTGTGACTTTGTGTTTCAGTTGTAGTCTTGGTATAGCTCTTCTGCATGGTGTGCTCCTGAGGGCAGTGCTAGGACAGACAACTCTGCATATGACCCATCAGATTCAAATGCCAGGCAGCAAGTCACAGCTCATTGCCCTCCTAGTAGGGAAACAAAATCTATTTCTATTATTTTCTCCACAATTAATTAATTATTCTAAGTGACAAAAATAGTTGAACATTTGGGCAGGAGACTAAACCTCTATAAATCTCAAGGTGCATTCTTGAGTCATTGCTGTGGGTTTCCTTTTCCCATACTAAGTTCATCATCATGAGGATCTCCCTTATCTTTATTTTATCTTCCCTGATCACAGAAGCATCTGGATCTCTAATGGTGCAAGGCTTTCTTCTCATCTCATCTCCAGACATCCTGCCTGTTTTCACAAGGCAACCACCTGCTCTATGGGTGTATGCAGCCAATTTTGTATTTAAACATGGTACAGTGCCCTAGTTTGAGTCAAATTTAATGCAGGGTGCAAGATTATACTGTCATCTGGTGTGTAGTAAAATCTTGAAAGTGATGAGGGAAAGGAATCTTTGTGTCTTGGGGACACTTCTCTTCAGAGGCAAGCAACCCCAGGCTCACCAGAAGGAGGCCATATGGACCTGGAAAGACCTTGGTGCTCTCTAGCCAGTTCTTTCACCTGGAGGGTTTAGTTTCTGTCTACAGATGTAAAGCATATTTTTTCAAATATCTCGATCTCTATACATTGAATACTGGATTTGAAGTAAGTGTATTAATGATTGCTGTCAAAAGGATATATTACATGAAAAATTGAGTTCATTTTTCAAAATCTTATGAGAAGACTAGAGAAATGTTGAATTTATCCTTCATTCAGCATTACTAACATTTTTCTTAGTAAATTCTTCCCTAAAACAGGTAGCTCAGAATTATTGGTGTGATTATTAGCATGGAAATATGGAAAGCAGATTATCCTGTTAAGTCACATAATATCACTTCTGTAATAACATATGTCCCTGTAAGTTGGTAACAAAGGAGTTTCTAAATGACAAAATTTGCTTTCACAAATCCTGAAGCAGGAAAAATTAAATTCTTATTCTTTCACACTGATAGCACATATTTATTACTGTTTATTCCTTCTTTTGTGTTTACTTTTATTCAATAGTTAGTAAGAAAGTATTTTCAATAGAGTAGATTTTACGGTATAATAAACATCTACATGTTTATTTCCTGCTATGTTGATTGGTTTTAATAGCATAAATAGGTCACATTATTGTAATTGGATAATTATTATACTGTTGAAGTGTATTTGCAGTGTTAATATTTGCATTTACAGTTTGGAGAAGAAGTGAATCTTCTGTGAATCACCTTCAGTATTTATTTTCAGCTTCTGCTTACGTGAACATTCTCACCAGAAAACTTGTTCAATAACACGTTGAGAGAAATCTAAATACACCAGGAAAGCTACATTGCTGAATTGAATCAAATTTCTTCATCAGGCAAAAATTTATCAAGCTCTGTGTGAAATTAAGAAAGTCAGAATTTGTCCATCTAGTTGCTTTCAGGAGGACAAATCACAGTCAAATAAGATTTATCAATCTCAAATATTAAAAATCAAATGACTATATTCATTGGAATTTCATTAATCATTTTAAGCAAGTATCTATTTTTTAAAGTCACAGCACATTTTAGAAATTTTTATCTGCTCTAGTGGTTTTGAACCATAGGAAAAGTGTAGTTGTATTTTTTAACTTTAAAATCAACCTACAAATTAATAGAGGCTTTCTTAAAAACAATCACGCAAGCTGAGATTCTCCAGGCACAGCAGTGCTCAAATAACGCGAAGAGCTCAGATGTATCTGTGGCCAGATACAGCAGAGTTGGACCAGGAAATGAAGCCCTCAAGTTTCTCATCTGGTTTGTATTATCACAGGACCTGGCATACAGACATAGCTACCAAAGTGGGTGAGTGACCCAGCACTGTATTAACTCAGAGTTTTCTGAGTGGCTTCTTCAGAGGAGGGTTACACAGAATCTGTGATGCACTGGGCCCTCCTCATCCCCTCTGTTCTGCATGCATTTGTGTTCTCCACTGAGGAATTTCTTCCTGTTTAGTCAGATTCTTTCCAAATAGGTCTAAACTTCAAATAACTCTTTTTACTTTCTAGCAGCAGCAGAGATGATCAAGCTATTACTCCTGACAACCAAAACGCTCACAACTGCAACACATTCTGTTAAAATCCCTGAGGGACATATTGACCCAAAGTTACATCCCTTTTCTTTCCCGCTAGTGAGGATGGAGATCTTCCCTCCTTGCCAGCTACAGATTTCCTTGCTGATTAGACACATTATCTAATGCAATATAAATATGAAATTGAGGTGGTGTCATCTCATCAAGATGATCTTCAGTACATTAGAAAGAGGAGTTGGGTGAGTCAGAGAAGAAATTTGTCTGCTTTAATTTGGGTCTGGATACGTGCACCACACCCAGAGTTCACTGTGCTCAAATAGTTCAAATGCAGTAATTTGTTGCCAAGACAAAGGATTGGAGCACAGTGGATACTTGTTTATATTTTACATCCCTAGCCTTGCTTCTGTTGTATAGATTTTAAAATTGCATCAGTGAGAAGAAGATGCGTAGGGCTATCTTCAGGTATAAAATGGAGGATTTATGAAATGTAAAAGGCAGAAAAAGTATGAAGAGTTCTTCTACCACTCAAGGAATTTTGCAGGACCTTTTTGGTATTTGGTGCAATATAGATTTCTGCAGTACAATGTTAGGATCATAAAACATAGATTAATGATTGCATTTTCATTCTTTTGATGTGCCATTTAATGAAGTGTATGCTCTTTCATACTTCACATCAAAAGGACAAGTGCTGGAATTCTTCATGTATATGTCAAATGAGTTTTTGCGTTAATAGGTATAATCATCTATGCAAAAGAATGGTGCTTTCATATCAGCTGGTTTACAGCTGAGTTGATATAAACTGTCTAGTACCACTTTTTACTCACTAGAGCAAAATGAAAATGTATGTGGAAGTTCTGCAGGCGCTTTACATTCTCCTTCCCAATCCCAAATGAAAAGGAACAAGATCTCCATTTCTGGAAGCTAGATTAAATTTGTAATTTGTAGAATAAATACCTAGTTGTATTTGGTACCAGTGAAAGTTAGAAACTAAAGGTGGTGGATTACATTAAATGTAGTGAAAGCAGTGTTAAAGTTGAGTTTATCAATTCACCACTCTGCCAACACCAGTATTTCTGTAGCACTGAAATGTGTAAAAGAGAAAAGCTGATCCTGGACACCTAGAGAAAGCAGCATGTACTGAATTTACATAGTCCAGTGCTTCCACTCCTCTCAATTTTTCCTTTTCTTGTGACCTTCCAAATGAGAATTAGGCAACATTGGTGGGACATGAAGTAGGCTGTGTCTTACTTGTCAACATGTGGATACAGTAATGTTAAACATCTCATATTTGAACATTCTGAAATGCCGCAGTTTTTCTTATCCATTATTTGGCTATTCTGTTGGCATTTAAGTTTGTTCTGGGCAGGGAGTAGCACTGACTGGGAGAACAGCCGTACCTTAAAATACTGAATGGCTACACATTGAACGCTTCATAGCTAGTGGTCATCATGCGACAGTTCATATCATAGATTGACAGGTTCAAAGCAAATCTTCATGATAAGAAAAGCATACTGGCTTTACTGACAATCACATCTACAATTTCTCTGAGTATGTATGCACACGTTTAAATATTTCCAGCACATGTTTACTTATCAGCATTTGTAGCTTTATTTTAATCAATGTCCACCTCTTTAAAGCATCATACTTTTAACAGTTCAGTCTTTTATGATTGTGTCTATGAAGTGAATGCAGCTATTCTGAAAGCACTTAGCAAAAAAATTCTTAGGTGATATGTTCAAAAGACATTCAGCTTTCTGTAAAAGTCGATTTTCTTCTGCAGGTGATTATACATTTTAAATAATAGACAACCCAAAAGTATCTTAGATAAGTTTTGACTTGCAGAACAAATTACCTCCTAAAAAAAGTCCTGTACATATCTAGCTCTGCTGTTAAATAATTTCATTTTGCTTGAAACACTATGAACATGTTGATGTCTCAGGTCAAACAAGTTCTGCAACTATTATCACTGACAATGACCTTGTAATGATGCAGACAGGTACCAGTGTTGGGAGACCATGAAGAAACATCCTTCCTTTGAAATCTTTCTCCTCATTGCCTTCAATTGATGTTTTTAACTGTTGGTTAGCTCCAAGTGCAAGGCCATTGAGCTTCTAGTTTTTATTGCACACCTTAATGGTGTTCCTTTGTGGGCTAAGCTATTTACCATCTGGCTACTGTCTTTGACATCTTGTGATGTTTGCTGCCATGGAGGTATTATTCTCTGTCATTTCTATGGACTTCAGTGTGGTTTGAGCGAGTGCCCCAGCAGATAGCAGTATTGCCTAAAAGTGTTGGGAATTTGTATGAAGAAAACTTTCTACTATATATTCTTAAAAATCATGCTGTATCTTAAGACTATTCATTGAAACACAATATGGACAAATTGCAGGGTGTCTCCCAAAATATAAGCTGTAACAACTATGGATTTTGACATTCATTCCTGCATATTTCTCCATTTTATCAATCTGTTCTTCTCTGTGCCACCCAGTAAATTTAGTGCTTGGAGTCTTAAAGATACTTTAGGAGAACTGTGGAATTATTATATTTGTTTAAACAAATAACTAATGAGAGAGAAAGCTAAAAATAAATAAAATTGATATCTCCAGTCTCTAAAAAAACCCCCAAAAACAAAGACTGCTTTTAAAGTCTTTTTTTTTTCTCATTTCCAGTGGCAGGCTTAGCTGAAGCAGTTCTTTAAAGCAACACAGAGTACTCCTATGTATATAAGATTGTATTTTGCAGATACACGATTTTTCTATACTAAGCTTGCATAGAGATGCATGCGATTGTGTGGTCACAACCAGTAGTTCTAGTGTACACATTTTTCCTGCTGTTACTCCATGAAAGATTGGAAATACTTTTATCTTTAAATATTGGGATTATATTAATACATGCCTGTTTGTCACTGTCTAATTGCCACTCTGTAACTGTAGCTTGAGGTGCTAAATTTAACTACTGCTTTCTCAAGTTGGTGGCAGCAAGGGGATATATGATGAAAAAATATCCCTTGAACCATGTATATAAATAAGGCAGATGATTGTGTGGTTATTAAGTTGACCAATTTTCTTAAATCTAATTTTAGTCAGTCCTCTTACCACGACAATATACTTTATATATATATATATATATAAATTTGAATGTAAGAAATTATTAAATTGTGATCTGAAAACTGATCCTAGTAATAATGTTCAAAGCTTTTAGCTAGAAGCCCATTCTTCCCATGGACATTAGACTGACAGGTGGCTTTGCAAAAGTTTTTAAATATATCTTTGAAGATTTAAAAATAGTTTTATACCAGAAGGCAAATATACAGTAGCTTCTTCTGTGAAGCTTATCTTTCAATTGGTAATAAATAGTGTATGGCTCAGGGATTTTTTATATGGTTTGGCCTATTTATTCTGTTATACTTGAATGGATTGCTTTAATATACTATTGAGATGAGCTGCCGCTCTAGAAGGTCATTATATGGTAATGAATTAGCATCTTTTCTTGTCCTAGATACTGAAGCACAGCTTTCTCAGTCCTGCAGTGCTATCAATAGGGGTCTGCGGCAAGGGGTCAGTGGAGGAAGCTTTTCTGGTGAGGGGCTGTAATCTGTGAGGCACGGGCAGCCAGTGGACCTTTCCTTTTATCATTGAGGCACTTATCTGTTGGGAGGTTGTTGCATCTTTATCACACAGCAGACTTTAAAATGTATCTTTTTCCTGTGACTTTCTACTCTTAACTTCATTGGGATAGATGACATTTAAAGGTTCACTTCATTTTCTACAATTTGTTTGAGATATATTTCTCCCTTGCTCCTCACCTATTTTTTTTTTTTAATAAGCACTCTATATGAATATTCTCTGGGGAAAAGCAGAGTTGAGAGAAAAGCATGGGTATGTTTTTTTTTTCTCCCCCTGGAAGACTATATCATATAACAAATAACTGAGAACTTTTTTTAGCCTATGTTTCACTTTCTAAGTACAAATTAATACTGAGTGAATACAATGTCTATCTTGAACTGAATTGAAAATTAAGACATATCTTGGGGAACCAGGTCCTTAAATTGTGTATGGGTTGAAGTTCATAATTATTCAATGTCTTTAAAATACCTTTTATTCAATAAGTGTCATAAAACAGACAGTCTGTGATATTAAGAATTGTCAATTAATTACATAGGTAGCTGAAGGTGAATTTCTTGTGATTTCCACGTACACTAACTCTTCAGATGCTGTCAATAACACAGTAATTCTGATAAATAAGCTAAAGAGCACTTATTGAGCAGTGGGATGTTTAGCTATCACCTGAAGGCATAATTCTGTAAGACAAATGCACATGGACTTTAACAGCTGATAGGATGGCAATCTACGCAGAAGAAAACTCTTGTCTCCTTACCAGTTTGTTGTAAAGTTACTTGTTTGATTATTATCATTTATCTTTTCTTTAATATGGAAAAAGTAGTTCTACTGGAGGTAAAATACCTTAGAAATTACCTGACCTTTCTTTTTTTTTATAAGTGAATCCTCTTTGTCCTTGTAGGTTATTTTTGTACAAAATCCTCCCTGTCTAAGAGATGAACCACACCCCAGTTTATACACAGAGCTCGTTTTCAAGGAGAAGACTGAAGGAAATTTCTGTAGGAGATCTGCCTTATGTTGTTAAAAGGCAAAAACTTAGCTGGCTGTAGAGGTCTCACCAAAACTGAAATTCATCAGGTTTCTTCTGTTCTGATTTAAGCTACTCTATGTGATTTAGAAAATAGGCTAGGGCCAGGGCGAGGGGTGCTTTTGCTCAGCTTGTTTAGATATCACCTATAAATATAGGTGGGTTTTTTTACGGATTAAACGTGGCTTTATGGTGCCAGCAAAGCAGATGATGCATAAAACAGGACTTGCAGAAAATAGTTCCACAGTAAATCGTACTTTTTCTCATATTGAACATATAAATAAACTAGACCACCAGGCAAATCAAGCCCATATTTAACCAATGAGTGACATGCCCAAAGTGTTATTATTGCTTTGTTATTCTTGATTCTATTCTTTCCTACATAATTCTATCATTTACCACTTAAAAATATGCTATTTTCTGTATTAAAAAAAGGGTATGGACATCAAGAAAAGTATACTGCATATAAACTTTCCAGTCTTACAGAATAACAGCGTATTCAAGCTTTAAAGATCCATGGAGGGTTCCCTGAGCACACATTAGAGAATTAGTATGAAAACAGAGTAAAATTTGTCACCTACATTTTAACATCTGCTTCTTCTTTGGTAGTAGTAAGTTTTAGAGATTTAAAATATTGGATTTATTAGGTAATCTAAGGAGGTGCGTGGATTGACATTCTGCAATTTCATCCCATGTTGTTGCATGAGAACAAACGAGATCTTAAAGTGTGGGCTGGAGAGGGCGAAGGGCTGGACACTGCAGCTACTTTGCGATTATTCCTGGTAAGCTCTGGGCATCCTGGTAGATAGAAGTTGGATTTTTATAATGTCATGTGGCTATTTATGTAACAAAGATTAAAGGCATATTTAAACAGACTTTTGGTTTCTAAACTTGCTTATTAAAAGGAAACAATGGATTTTTTTCCCAGGTGATATTTTAATATAATAATCAGAATAAGCAATAATTTTTTTGAGCAGATGCTTAGCATCATTACCCCGTATTAGGAAATGTAAAGACATGATATATAAAAATGAATCTCTAGTGTCACATACTCTCTAGTAAATGAAAAATAATTTCACTCCTGTCAGTTGAGCTTAACCAACATCAAATTAGCACAAATGAGATCAAAATCAGGCCCTGAGACTATGCAATATATCGAAGAAGATGTAGTGATGTATTTATCCATCATTAAATTAATTTTTCCAAACAACTATTAGTGGCATGAAGAACACTGAATGTACTTTAAATATAAATATCAAATTACAAAACTGAATACATTTCACTTACATAAGCCACAAGTTAAAATTTGCTTTCACTGCTAGCAGTAACATTACCAAGGTATTTGAATAAGGGAAAAAAAATTGTAGAATTACAAAGAAAACAGTAGCAAAATATACACAGCTAGGAGACCTTACATTCAGAAAATAATGTGCAATAGCAACATATTCTGAAAATCCTTGCTAACTGTCATGCTTAGAACAATGTGCATTCTGCAAGGATAGAACTATAACTATTGAAGGCCAAAACCAATTTTTTCTTCTTGGTGAATGAAATCCGAAGACAACAATCCTTTGAGTAATTTTGATGTAAAAGCATAGACATGCAGAAACTCATAGTCCTAGATATGGTCTTGGTCTCAGTGTACCTGTATGAACATTCTTGATTATTGCTTATTTAATTGAATGTGAATTTATATTTGATATATGCACATAGTTGACTTGCATATAATTTTCATTTATAAATAGTTTCTTAGTCCTGCATAATCTAACAATCCTTAAAAGAGCTCAGGTCTCATACTCCTAGCCATGTAGTTAATTATTTTTCTGTGGTATCTGGAAGCCTCAATAAATTTTGCTGTTTTTTAATCAAAAAATGTTTCCAAAGTAAGGATTCTTGCTCAGACTTTGTGCCTATGTTTTGTGCTTCCTGTAGAAATTTATCTTAATAGGAAACGATCAAGTAAATACACGTGTGCTCTGAAATCTATGTAGATTAGAAGTTAAGGTGGTTCTTCATATGAAAAGCTGCATCCCAGATTGGTTTGACACATGAAAACATCCCCCATCATTGTTCCTATCCAGAACTGCTTGAGCAAGATGGTGTTGTCTGAACCAATTTTCTCTCAAAATAGGGTTTTGACTGCATAGGTACAAGAGCAGCCTCACAGAAGGTTGTTTTTTTCCTCATACTCTTGTGACAAGGTGCTAGATCAATTGCCGTAATTAGGAATTCAACACATTCTAATTCTGGAAAGAAAATAGCATTCTTAGCACAAAACATTACTTGGGGAAAAAAAAAGCCCACACTAAGCTATAATTCCCAGAAATCTTTGAGAGACCATTCTAAATGTGGTGGAGCTATGATAACTGCAAAGAAAAGAAAAGACTTGGAAAGCATGTTTCAAGTGAACTGTTTGAAAGTGCTACCAATAAAAAGCCATTAAACACTTCTATTACTACATCATTTCACAACTGTAAACACATGCAAAGTTTTTGGTGGTTTTTTTTGTTTGTTTGGGTTTTTTTGTTTTGTTTTTTTTAAAATCCTCCTCTGATGAGTCACAGCCCAAGCAGTCCTGAGTGTGGCAGTTCAAGATTTTAGGTGAAAATTCAAGGAAATCCTGCAACTGCTGACTCAGTTCACACAAAGGTGATTGCAGGCAGCCTGAGGAAGATCCTGCCTTGAAAAAAAAGGGGGAAAGTTACAGAAATTAGTTGAGGCAGGTTCACTTTCCCAGTGTAACAGTTGGTAGCAGAAAGTTAACTACCTCTTAGGTTTTGAGACATTGATGAAGAGAAGAAAATCCAGCAAAATACACATACCTTTTGGTAAGCAGAGGAGAGAAGATATCAGAAAATATGAGAAACCAAGGCTAAAGGACAACCTGGAAGGCAGCTGGAGTACAGAGCTTTCATTAAGGAAGATGGACCCATTTTGTCCTCAAACACTGTGTAGCCCTGCACAATGGCAAGATGTTCCAAGGATGTCATGTTTCACACAGATGCACTTTTGGGCTCTCCTAACTGGTTTTCTACAAAGGCTTCATCCAAGTTAAAACGGCATCCCATAAGTGAGACCAAAGCAACCAAGACATCATTCTTCTGTCATCTTATATGATAGATTCAAAGGCACTAGTTCAGATAGGTTACTAATAGGGCATTTTGAAATCTGCTAAGTGGTAGTCTATAACCATCAGAAGACACAACCTTCCTCTAAACCTGGTAGGATCACAGCAATACTGACAGTTCTGGGACTTGTAAGGGTAGAAAAAAGGGCTGAATTCTGTAGATGAGTCTAGTTTCTGCATGCATTATGCAGAGACCCTCCATTTGTTAGAAAGTTTTCTTTATAAAGTTTTCTTTTCTTTTTCCTTCTTATGAGGAACAGCTGAGAGAGTTGGGGGAGTTTAGCCTGGAGAAGAGGAGGCTGAGGGGAGACCTTGTTGCTCTCTATAACTACCTGAAAGTAGGTTGTAGAGAGGAGGGAGCTGGCCTCTTCTCCCAAGTGACAGGGGACAGGACAAGAGGGAATGGCCTCAAGTTCCACCCGGGGAGGTTTAGGCTGGTCATTAGGAAAAATTTTTTCAAAGAAAGGGTCAATGGGCACTGGAACTGGCTGCCCAGGGAGGTGGTTGATTCACTTTCCAGGAGGTGTTTAAGGGACGAGTGGATGAGGCACTGAGGGACATGTTTTAGTGTTTGATAGGAATGGTTGGACTTGATGATCCTGTAGGTGTCTTCCAACCTGGTAATTCTATGGTTCTATGTGCATGTTACAAATCTGTTTATGTGCACATTCCTCCTTCTTCAATATGCAGTGAAAGCAAGGTACAAATCTCAGTTTTATGGGTCTTGGTTTTTGCTATATTGAGTATAACATCTCTAAAATCCAGCTGAGACAGTTCTCATTTCTTTATTTCCCCAAGTAGAAGATGCACTACACCTGGAGTATTTATTGTGGAAAGCACACTTAGTCAATGGAGGTGCAACTTCTAGGCCCAGTGTTTGGGTTTGGTTGTTCAGAAATAGGGAGAAACACCCTCTTAAAAGGTAACACAGGGAACACTTAGGATGAAATCCCTTTGGACTTTCTGCCTCGTAGTACAGTTTAGTATGACTGCTCTTAGCTGAAGGAAACAGCACAAGGTATATTGCCTCCCAGAGGTAGAACTAACTTGGTGAAGGGAACTATTGATTACTAATGAAAGGCTGATACCAGGCTAAATATAATTTAATCAAGAGATAGATATGCCATTAACGAACAGAAACGTTATTCTACCTGGAAATTATGTAAAAAGTAAAGCTCACACTCAGGATGGTTTCAAAAGGTATTTGAAAATGATTTTTAGTCAAAATAATAGCCTAAAATTCTGGAATTCAATTTTTAATATTGTGTTGTTATGAACCCTATATTTGGTCAAAATATAGGAATGAATTTGCATCACAGATTGCTTACTGGTCAAGCTACCACAGATGTGGAACCATACAGTGCAGGGTCATCCAGAAAGCCTGGGCTAGAGGGTTGGGTCCACTCCCTGAATGAGATCCAGGGAGCCCTAGGATGGGACTGGGAACCCAACAATAGCCCCAGGATGTGAACCATGTGAAGGAGAGTGGGAAGTAAGTCAGTACTGAAAGGGAGAGAAGAGTAGCTGACTTGTGAGAAACATAAAATGGTCAAATGGCACTCCAAAAGGTTGAAGAACTTGAGGGAGAAAAGGCAACAGTCCCTGTGGCACTAAAACTTAACATGGAAATTTTTGCAAATGACTTTTCTTAAAATAAAGGCTGATAATGAAACCGTGGACATGAATTTAATGAACAAAGGGCTTCCTCACCCCCCCACCGCCTTTCCCCCTGCTGACCTGAATATAATAATCGCTGCATTTATTTTACTATTCTCCTTTTAGGGGAAAAAAAAATAAAAAAGGTGATGCAGAGGACATGCCGACATGCCGAGCCAAAGGACCTAAGTGACAGATGGCCATGGAATGACCACACAAAGTCATAACAAGAGAGTTGCTGGAAAGGGCTCTGAAACTGGGAACGAGTAGCAAGACACAGTTTCCAAAACTTAAGTAGGTACTTCTGAAACATAACTCTAACACTGCTCTGAAGTATTTTTAAATCCCCTCAATATTGTGCCTGTGGGGGAAGCTAGTTTTTCTTGTTGGCAGTGAATTCAGGAATGAATTTTGGCAACCTCAAATGAGTTCCCTCACTGCACAGTACATGGTTCATTATGTGAAATACTATCCATTTTGTATAGAAATAAATTTGATCTAATTCTGAAATGACCTCAAATTCCTTAATACCCAGGTGCGTTCTGGAACCAGAATTTTCTTGGTAATTAGTCCACTACTCCTCAATGGTTAATTTTTAAAATTTTGCACAAATCTCTTACTGCTTTTTACTTTAGTGCTTTTCAAATTGAATATATTTAACAGTACAATAAATGGGTCTTCTATTCAATTTTTTTTTTATTAGAGGCCAAGAAACCACAACAATGAACCATAAAGATCCCTGAGCTTGCTCAATGCTTTGCTCCTGAAGAAGCAGAATACCTTTCCAATCTCCAAGGCTGAAGCTCTGGAGGGTTTTGAGTGTTAAAATTTTCTAATCTTTTATTCTGCTTTACTTATCAAGCCATACATATTTATGAGGAAGGTCATTATAGCAGCACCCAGTAGTGTGGCTCCAGTTTCGAGCAGTGGCACTCAACGCTTAACAGCCAAACTCACAGAAGAGCATCGCAGAAAAAAACCAGCAAGGTAGTTAGAAGAAAGCAATTTTATGAAACCTAATGAAACCAAAAAAGTTTTCACTTACATTATTGGGCTACCAGGGGAAAAGAGATTTCTAGCTTATTTGAGTCTGTCTTCCTACAGATTTTAAAATGTCATTTTGCCATGAGAGTGCTCTGGCGGGATACTGCATAACGTATTTTTCAGATGCAAGAAGAGTGCTACACAGGGTGAGGATGGTGGGCTGAACGTCACAGATTCAAAAAGCCTCATCACCTAATTTCACTGAAGAGTGGACTGAAAAACAGTGCAAATATAAGGTTTGTTCTGCCACAGCTGTTGTTCATGACTACCCAAGATCTTGATGCCAGACTTAATGACACCAAAAAACTTCTGCATAAACCAAACTAATCGCCATCTGAAATCTGGGTAAGAACTACATGCAGAATTAAGAATTTAGGAGAGCCTTCTGGAGTCTTCCTCATACCTGAGCTCAAAGGGGTGATGAAGGTGCTGGAGTTGTCCCAAATCTGTCCACTGGTTCCAAATACTAGCACATCCAAACTCAGTGTTAGGGCATCCTTCCTGTAAACTACATTTCTCAAATACCTGAAAATCCAGCCACCTTTAAGTACCCTGTCTCACATCAGTCACATTTGTAATTTTCAGTACAGTACAAAACTATTTTTCAAGTGATTTATAGTTTCATGATAAAGATGTATGTAGGTTACTTAAAGACTACTCTACGCTAGCTAAAATTTTGCTATAATTAAAATATTTATGTGTTTTAATATTTCCAAAATCAGGCATTTGATTCAAATTACTGCTTGTATCAATGTCAAAACATTTTAATGTATATAAGTGTGTGTGTGTGTTTGGATGAGTGGATGACAGTAAATATAATATATAACCAATACATTTCAATATCATGAGCTGGATATTATTTCCTATTAATTGTTTTTTTTTTCCCCAGAGCATTAGTTTGACCCATTAGATTCAAGTCCTTATGTATGTATGAACATCAAAGAATAACATAGCAAGACAAAGTGAAGCATCCCTATCCCCCAAATAAATCTACTCCTCTTTCTCTACTCTTTGAGCACTGATTTTATCTCCTTTTCTCTTTCACATCCCTCAGGTGGAATCTTGATTGCAACCCACAGCATGGAGAGGGAAGACCATTTCCACACATTCTTACACATTTTTGCCTCAACAGGATGGACACACAAAGGCAATGCAAAAGGCTAGTGACATGATGCGTTTTCCACAGGTAAGTACAGAAGGAAGAGAAAAGAAAAAAATTCTCAAAGCAGCAGCGTGTATCTTGTTTACAGTCTAGAGGTGCTCAGGTCTAAACATAGATCTCGATCCCACTCTCTTTCTAGGACTGGATGGCTTCTGGAGGACCTCTGCCTCCTGTGGGTCTGTCACTTTAGGATGGGAGAGTTCATGTCTGTGTCCCAAGTGTTTTCCCTTTTCTTTAGAATCACTTTTCATCTTTGCTGTTCTGTGGGGCTGGCTGTCTCTGCACTATAGTCAGTGTCCTGCATGGTTTTATTCCAGTGATTACAAAGCAAGATTTCATTGCACCCTTATCACTGCAGTGATCCTGGAGATGGCTTCTATATCTTTGCTGCACTTATCTGTATTCTTCCCATGATATTGATCTGAAAAATTGTTTCTTCTCCTCTGAATGTCACCTTCCCTGGCTTTGAGCTTGTGCCGAGCGACTGTGTCTGAGACACCTCCTCTTGGCCTCCCTACCTGTCCCTGGTATTGGCTAGATCACTGCAGGGATAACTGAGGTGCATTTGGACATCTTGCACCAGCGCCGTGGAGCTGTGCCCATGCTGCAAACCCCATACTTACCCCTGAAAACTTTGGGCTGCCAGACTCAGAACCACCACCACCACACACTCTGCTCCAGTGGTGCTGCTGGGCCAGTGGAGCTCCTTCAAGTGGTGCAGAGGGTGATTTTTATGTTCCTACTGTTTGCAGCACTTTTGTAGTCAGAAAGTGGCCTTCTTTTTCTAGTTGTTTTCAAATGGCGATTAAGTTTTGGGTTTTAGAACAAGTGATTTTTTTTCCACAGCTGAGATAGCTTTTATCAGAACATTCTTGCTATTAAACAGTGATGCCATTCATTATGTTAAAACCATCACTTTCTAGAGTCTCTTAAAAATTCAGTAACCTTGGCAACAAAATAAAAACCGATACTGGTTTAGTTGTTTCAAATGAGGAACATGCACTGTTATGTGTGTCAACATATTTTTAACAGATTCTTTTGGGTCATTTTTATTTTCCTAATTATATGTCTCAAACCCACATTTCCTCCTCTCACTTCCTTAAACATTCCAGTATTAAAAAATACCGTGTTCTCTTTGGATAAAACCTGCCCTACATCACAGAACGACATCTGGCCAGGGAAAAATCAAAATATCTCTGAAACAGATAGAGAAATTTCCCAGAAAGTGGTACAAGATCTTACAGACACTCATAAACTGACAATAAATAGAAAATAAAAGTATGCAGTCAGGCAAACTGAATAGTCACTCATAGTTGTTTTCATATCAGATCTTTTAGAGAGTGTACAAACTTCCTCTATTCCATTTGGTGCTTTTCAGAAGTCTGTATTTGCATTTGACAATGCTAAAAAAGTTCACAAAGAGGTAGATAGCGTGTATTTCAGGTTAAACATCAAGAACAGAAATATTTCCTTCAAGGCTAAGATCTGGTATCTCTCCAGAAACTGAGTTGTATGTTAAGAGACAAGTTGATGAGTTTGAACAGTGCACCTAAACATGGAGATATCTGGGAATAGTGGGATAAGACTGGACAGACGTGCCCCTTCACCCAGCACCACCAAGGTCACTTGTATTCTGCACTTCTGCAGGGCTTTGCAATTGAAATTTACTCTTATATTAGGTTGCCAAATATTGTGTGCATTTGCTTTTACAAATTGCAGCAGAATATTCTCCTCATTCATTTAGGAGACGAGGCAGCAAATTTAGACCATCTAACAGCAAACTGTGAAAAGTGCTGTATGTTTTCTTTCTTAAGTTTGCGATATAATTTGTTTCCCCAAGCTAGTGATAATATGGATTTGGAGCATAGCTTTCCCAGGTTTATTTAATGAAAGGTTACAGTTTTTCTTCCAGCAGAAGTAAGTAGGGGAAAGAAAGCTATTCTCCTCAGCACAATGGAAGGTAGGATTACAGAATAAACACAAGGGAGATAAGAAAGGTGAATCAATTTAAATGACCTTTATTCAAGCTTCATTGAAGCAAATGAATAAGAGGATTTATCCCCAAGAAAATAAAGTGGAAATAAGAAAATAATGACTAAGTAGCAAACTAAAGGAAAAATTCTAATTATATTGAAAGAGATTTGCCAGGGGTTTTTAGTTTAAAATAAAAAATAACTAAGAGTATGTTAAAACATGTATAAATTAAAGCTGAGCAAACATAATAAAACCACTTGGATAGCTAAGCTGGGAGTAGGATATAGTACAGTGCTTGCAGCTGAGAAATGGCATTGCCTGTTTGCACCATTAACCTTCTAAAATTTAGTCCCCTTACCTTATGGATCAACTGTTTTAAAGATTAATTGGCTCTTTAATCCTGTGAAATCCCACTTTTTTATTTCTCACATTGGGCAGGACCCTAAATATTCTGTTGTAGAGCCAGGCAAAAAAAAAAAAATCAATAAATGGGAGTTTAATGGAGTCAAAACCAATAGGCATAGGGCTCAAAATTCAAAGGTCAGGTAAACCTAGTCATGGTGAATGGGATCCTCAGTCTAACTTTTGATTGCCCCAAAGCAGAAGCATCCCTGAGGAAAATCTCAAGTGTATAAATGCCTGCTCCTCAGTGCAGGAGGCGAGCCTGCAGTGAGTGACTGGGCACACTAGACACCCCTTGCATCTCCTGGGCACATACCTGGAGCTTTTGCTGCTTTGCAGGCTCCTAGACAGTTGAATGTTGTTTCTGAGTGTGGTGAACATCATCTTCCCTGCAACAACATGCAGAATTTTACATAGTTTAAAAAAAAATCATACACTTTATTAAAAAAACCCACCTTAATTTAATTAACTGCACATGCAGTTCTTTTAGTTTTTTGTTTGTTTGTTGAGCTTAAAACTAATATCTTCTCCTCTTTTTGATATGGCAATCAACCAACTAAAACCATCAATTACATGGTGATAAGTTTCTGCCAGTGCAGAGATCCTAGGGTAATAGATTTAAGCAAAGTGATGGAATTTGGCAGCTTTCCTTTTCTAGCAATATTAAGTCAGTTGCTTCTAAATCCATTGATCCAGTGAGACAGTAATTAGTTAATTTAATGAGAAACAAAGGATTTTAGCCTGCAGAATTTACAGTACTAACAAGGCAGGTTATTATCAGAAGCTATTTCCAATAAAAACACTTCAATCAGCCAACAAGAATATTGTCCTTTGATTAAAAAAATGGAGCATCGTTTATCATTATCACCACAGGGTTAGACCAATGCTAAAAAATATCCTGTGCTTACACTGATGTAGCTACAGAGTAACTGCTTTGTTTTATGAGCATTCATATGAATCACCTTTGTGAATATCTTTGTAGGTTGCATCCACATGCACGAATGCTTTTGGTTCTTCTTGTTAATTATTTCCCCACTGGTGAGGAAATTTCTGTTGGTGCCTGACTGCCGTGGCTGCCAGATAGCTGCCAGAGGCAATGCAGTGGGTCGAGGAAACAAGGTTTTGAACTGGAAAAGGCACATTTACTTCTCAGCAAAATGTGCTTAGGAAGCATTGGTTTCAGCTGAGGGGTTCAGCACAAGTTGAATGTAGAGGAAAATTGTGTTGAACTTACATGATACTGGAGACTGTCTTTGTCATATCTCCAAACTAATTGTTCTGAAGAAGTATCCTAAGCCTGGCATTTAATTTAAATCTATGTAGCAATTCTGCTAGTGGCAGAAACTTTGCTTCAACAAAAAAAAGCAGACCAAATAAAGCCAAGAGCCAGCTAAATTAACAGTGCAGCCAATGTGCTTCTGCTTGTTCAGTTGTGCTGTGCAGGGGCAGGCGCAAAGGCACCTGAGACAAACAGACAGACACAGACACAAATGATACCTGTATTTTGGATGTGCAAGTGACCTCTCGTGAGCAAACATATTGTGTAAGTGTCTCATGACGTTCCAAGAAGTCAGAGCTGTAGTCAGGGCGTATAAGGCAGTCTCTGCATTATTTGAATTATTGGAAATACATACTGAGTAGCTTGGTCCTTTGCTTTGATAGACTCTGCTTGCAGCATATTTTAACCATGAGCTGTGAAAAAAGATGTTACACAAGTGGTAATATTGCTCATCTCTCGAATTGTTGCTAATTCTGTCTTTCACAACAAACTTCATGGCTCCTTCTGCAGGTGGTATTGTTTATTTTCCAGCACCCATTTTGCAAATAGTCTGAACACTTCAGATGGTTTAAGGAAAAAAAGTGAAGATGAGAATATTTTGTGGCAAAACTTTTCTAATAATACAAATATTTAGAGGGGCATAAACTTTCTGAGGTATTTATTTAAAAGCATCTTCAATTTAGAGTTAGCTCCACAATTACTACATAATAACCCCATCATACAACTAGTAAATCAGTTTACACATAAATAGGACAAGTTTGTCTCTTGTATTTCTCTTTGCTTACATAAAATAGATGTTTGAGTATAAAAATATTGTGATTAATTTGGAGAATTAGTTGGCTGTGTAGTTAAACAATGCCCCTACCAGAAAAATATGGACTATTTAACTAAAATAAGAGTCAATGTCTTCTCTGAAGATGTTTTAAAAGATTATTTCAATCTTATAAATATTTAAAGGCATGCATAGAAGCTAGTGGATTTTAAGGGAAAACAAAACAACAATGTGATTATGAGAAACAGTATCTTATCTTCTACTAAACCAAATAAATAAAAGAGTAAATCCTATATTGTGATTGTGTTTTGAAAATTACCTCTATTGAAATAGACTGTATCTCTGTTGAGCTATAGTTGGGATTTTGTTGAAAATAATATGGACGTATTTCATCTTAAACAGGTAAAGACACTTCTATAGGAGCATCACATGACCTTAAAGAACCAGTGCAAAGATGCATATTTCTAATCTTTCCCTTTCTTTGCTGAAGATTAAAGGTGCCAGACAGTATCTGATTCCTGTGCTCATTTTAAATTGTGGTTTGCCTGAAGAGAAGACCTTCATTGAAAACAGCACTGCTGAGAAGGACTTGGTGACGTTGGTGGATGAAAAGTTGGACATGAGACAACAATGTGAGCTTGCAGCCCAGAAAACCAACCATACCTGGGACTGCATCAAAAGAAACGTGGCCAGCAGGAAGAGGGAGGTGATTCTGCCCCTCTACTCCACTCTGGTGAGACCTCACACGGAGTACTGTGTCCAGTTCTGGAGTCCTCACCATAGGACAAACATAGACCTCTTGGAGATAGTCCAGAGGAGTGGACCACTGCTCCAGTAAGGAAAGGATGACAGTTGCAGTTGTTCAGCCTGGAGAAGAGAGGGCTCTAGGGAGACCTTATTGCACCCTTTCAGTACATATAGAGAGCCTACAAGGATGCTGGGAAAAAAAAATTTAGCAAGGCCTATAGTGATAGGACAAGGGGTAGTTGTTTTAAACTAGAAGAGAGTAGAATTTTTTACAATGAGGCTGATGAAATAGTGGAACAGGTTGCCAGGAGAGGTGGTAGATGCCTCATCCCTGGAAATATTGAAGGTCAGGATGGATGGGCCTCTGAGCAACCTGATTGGGTTGAAGATGTTCTTGCTTACAGCAGAGGGGCTGGACTTGGTGACCTGTAAATGTCCCTTCCAACCCAAATCATTCTATGATTCCTTTACTCTATGATTCCTGGTCTCAAAGAGAAAACACAATCTTTCTAAAGGAGTTAAAAGAGAAATTTAAATCTGATCAACTTCATAAATAAAATTACGCAGAGTGCAATCATTTCTTTCTCCCTGACACTGCAGACCAAGTGTGTGCTCATGCACATATTTACACTCATGCATTTGAAGGTGAGCACATACTTAAGTGTGTGGGGTGATGTTTGGTTTGATAGGTACTCACACAGTATATCTTTTGCCACTCCTGAGGGAAAGCCCCCTGATTTCTACAAAATCAGATTTCACAGAAACAAAATGAATCTAAACACATTCAACTTTTATCTTTTTTGGGTATACAAACATCTATTTCATTATGGTTCAGTGTGTTTAATGTACCTTTTCCACTGGGTAATTAAGCTTTATCATGAAGAAAAAACCATCATTTGCACAAACTTTTAAAAGAAAATCATAATCTGATCTCATTTACTTCAATAAAAAAACAGGTGTGCACTATGTCTAACTGAGAAAAAAGAAAGTCCTTGTTACTGTAAACCTTCAATCTGTAGAAACTTTAAGGTGATGTGAGTGAAGTGGGGGTTTTTGTGTTTGGTTTTTGTGGGTTTTTTAAATGCTCTGCTTTATTCTCACTGAACAAGTTGACAAATGTAAAGATGAAACCTCAGCTGAAGGAGATTCTGCAGAAATACTGTCCTCCTAGCAACACCGTTACTATGCACGAAGAGTACATAAAACCTGATTCCTCTAAAAGTCTCTGTTTGAGAAGGAAATAAAATTTTATTTTGTTTTTAAATATAGATAAGGTGCTTGCAAATGTTTTGTGTACCTCTGAATATACTGTAAGCACAATTTGAATGGAAGCAGGATTCATAATATAAACTCAGATTAAAGACTGCGGTACTGAAGCAGATAACCAGTGGAATCAGATAGAGATCTTTTCTGTAAAAAGCGTCTTTGCACCATTATGCATTGGGAGAAACAGAGCATTTGATTTTGATTCCGGAGAAACAGAAGTAAAGAGGACAATAGCATCCACAAAGTGTAGCTGCTATAATAATAGGAGAAGGCATGTGAATGGAGAAGGCTTGTGGCAGCCTAGTTATCGCCTAGAAGAGGTCCAGACCCTGCAAAAAGAGATGGTTCACAAAAAAAAAAAAAAAAAAAAATCCTGCAAGGAAGCAAATTGAATAGGAGAGGAAAATGAATCTTTTTCAGTGGCCAGATGAGGGATGCACCCAGAATAATGAGCCTCTAGAAATAAATTCTCTTTCTCCTCTCTCAGAAGCTAACTTAGGCACCACAGCTTACAGAGTAATAATGATTGCAGTAAATTAATGAATATGCACTGTGTTAGGGCAGTTTACAATTGACTAGAAAGAAAAATCCAGCATTTAAAAAAAATTCTGCTGTATCCTCTGAAGTGTTGCTAAGGAAGAACTGTATCACCCAGAATCTCTAAGCAAATTCTTTGAATACATTGCTTTTAGTGATTGTATATTTTCTCTTTATTGACCAAGGTGCTTGGGAATTGCTGTATGCTGCAGTGCACGTCAGTTACCTTGCTTATAAAAACAAGTTTCAATAAGATGCATAGGATTACATCCTTATACATTTGGTCACCAGAAACAAAGGGTTTCTTTCTATTCCAACAGCACAAACGCACACCAAAAGCAGACTGGACTGCTGAGAACATAGCTATGGGTCATCCATGATGCAAAAAGTCATCCTGGAAAGAGATACCCAAGCTCTGCTGCCCTTGGAGGCTCTTGGACACTCCATCGCTATGAAGATGACAAGGTTAGTCAGAAATGGCCTTTTTGCACCCTTGCTCACCAAGGAGGTGGGGTTCCAAGTCCCAGATAACTGCACAGTACAACTCTGGCACTGCAGTACCTGCTGCTGCTGCACCCTACTTGGGACATATACCCAACACATTCTTCAGCTTCTGCCATGTGGGGCAGCTGAGCCCCACTGAAGACCAACAGAAGACAAAAAAGCCTTAGGGAAAATGCTCACACAATCCCCCTACCCCTCTAAAAAACCACTTCCAGCAGCAACATCTCTGTAGCCTGTTTTACTTTCCCTGCTGAGCAGACCCAGTGCAGGTGCAACACAGTAGAATTCTTCTGATTTTGTACTCCCACATTCCCAATGAGTCTCTCTGAAACAGCATTCTTAGTGCTTGCAATACAGGTTAGCAATTATACTGCTGTCTCACATGGCAACTGTTTACAAGAAAATTACATTGTTTATATATTTTTGCTGCAGTTAACAAATTATCTTAAATGTCAAGTTGCTTGATACAGAAATAAAGGAGTTTACTCCATATTTTAAAGCACTACGATTGTTGGTAAATTGCATTCAGCACAGAATTATAGATGTTTAAACGTTATTTGGAAGGAAAATACTTTCCCAAGGGATCTATCTGACATCATAAACTATGAAAGTGAAAGCATAGCAATTTATAAATGTCAGTAGAACAGAACCACCCCAACTTCTGAGCACTATTAATTTTGTACAGTTAACAGTTCAACTAAGGCTTGCACTCTACTACTGTTGAATTCTTATTGCTTTCCTGAAAATAATTCAAGAGCTATTCTTTAATTGTATTGTGAGCCTCAGAGTTGCTTGGAAGCATGAAGGAGGTCAGTTCACAGACTGGGCCCAGCAGCTTCTGGCATAACGATTACAGGTGAGATGCACCTGTTGTTCTATGTGTTAGAACCATGCATAACCACCATCTCTGTCCTTACTGCTGCCTTCTGTGTCACTCTGACAGTGCTTTTTATCAGCTAGGACCATTAGGCACTTAAAAAACCCCAAAAACAAAAATGAAAAAAATCAGTGTTTTCTGTTTCCCTAGAGAGGTTCTGCCAGTCAGGGGCTGTGGCTGGCTTGCAGATGCAGTTTAGAGCAGCAATGATCCAGCACCCACACCAGCACTCATTCCTTTGCTCAGCAGCAGGAGCATCAGTGCAGCAAGACCATCTTTCTCAGCTCCACAGGCACACTGATCAGTCCCAACAGCTTCAGATAATGTCCACCATACCTCAGGAGTTTGTTAGTGGTACGGTAGTTTCACACTGACTAGCACTTTTTCTCTTTGAGGTTGATCCTCTGCCTGGGAATATTTCCTGACCCCTCTGGAAACCTGTTGTATGTACTTCTGCTGCTCCCCCTCCCTGCCTAATAGTTTTACCTAAACAATCCAGTTCTTGTGGACAAAAGCACATTTAAATACTTTTGTTTTCCTCCTGGAGTCCCTTTTGCTCACCTGATGGGCATGAGGAGATGCGATCTCCTGGTCTGCCTACAATCTCCATGCAGTACCCAAACCTGAGTGCATCAGGGTGAGCTGCCCATTGTATCCAACCACTGCTTACCTGGGAACATGCCACCAGGACTTCTCTTTGGATCAAAGGTTTTGATAAAAGAATCTATGAGATCTGTAATTTGCCTTTTTTGATCAGACCAGGTTCTGGAAGAACAGCCATCTGCCAGCACTTGGGTTTACAAGAGGAATGACTGATCCACAGTTTCTTAGCATTCCTCCACTGCAGGTCAAAGGAAAAAAGCTAGAACACCATGCCTGTCACTTTCTTTCCTGATACTACAATGCTGTATTTCAGCAGATTCAGAGTATGGTCTATTCTACAAGGTAATGTTGTGTCACTACTTGGTCCTCCTGATTTTTCCAGAGTTACAATGGTAAGTCATAAATATTTTCTCTGGTCTTAGTAATGACCATCACTCCAAAATTTTGGAAGGGCCTCCTTCATGCTCTCATCTGTATTTGTCCTATTTAAATGGAGTAGTAAATGGGATGGACAATTCACACAAAATTTCAGTAGAAAAACATAACCCATCACTGTATCATAACATAAAACTTCTGAGCCAGTAGTGCCTCTCTGTACCTACCCATCAGTGGATCTCTAGTCAGTGCAGCTTGACTACTAATTATGATGTTAATGTAGTATGATTGCATTTGCTTTATACATACTATATATTTCACATGGATAATAATGTGAACAGTGTAAATATCCTAAGAAAAGGCATAATGGGTTATAATACCCATGTAGGGATTCCAGCAAGAGAAAGAAAAACATAAAAGTTGAGTAGTAGTTATGGGAACTCTGAAGCAAACGGGGTCTTAACAAAGCTGCATGTGGAAACAGTCCCAAGAAAAATGTTGTTCCATGTATTTTCTCTGAACTAACTTGCAATATAGAAGATGAACATCCTATGCAGACTGCCTTTACAAGCAAGATTAAATAGGAAGAGAAAGGAGAAAGGAAGAAGAACGTTCAAAATGAGGAAAAGGTGAAAGAGATGCATGCATAATAAATGGTAAATTAGCACTCAAGTAACAATGACATGAGTATGATGGATAATTCCTCCATCCCAACAACATTTCACTATGTCTTTTTATTTATATTAAAATTTATTTCATCATTACAGGAGGTGAAAAATGACAGCAATAAGTTTTCCACAGCCAGCAGGACAGTCAGTGGTGATGAAGGAACCTAAAGTCCACAAACAGCTGATGCCAACTTCCTGGTCCCAGTTAAGTCCCTGCAATCCATGTGCCTTTTCTGCAAAGTGGAGATCATATTTGTTATAGTTGTGATGAGTAATTAGCTTATAACTTCAAAGAGCTTAAATGCCAGAAGTGTTGAGGATAAATACTGCTATTATGAAGGAAGAAGGTTACTCATGCTTGAAAGACATTAAAAGAGGAACCATCATTTGAAAGTGCTAGGGTAAGGAAGGCTGCTGGTTTGTAGTTTCTTTTGAGCTTTTTATATATGATACAATCTCATATGTCAGAAAGCATTTCATTGTCTTTTGTGATAGTGATCAAGCTATATATCATATATTCCAATAAATCTTCGATTTGCCAACCTACCAGACTATCAATAATATTACCTCTCAAAATCAATCATTACGTCTACTGTAAATAGTATTCCCATTAGGTGCTTAATGGCACATCTGCTTCTCTTAATCCACAAATTCTAATGTTTTGCTAAACAGATATTTTATTTAGTGACAACATGTATGCCAAGTTGAAGGTTCATTAGATTCAGCCTATCATCAATGGAAGCTGGTGTAATTATGAGTTGGATCTATAAGCTAGAATGGCTTAGTTATTAAAACAGAAAAAGAGTTTACAAATACTGGATTTAAAATCACACTGACTTCTGGATTAAAAATCAGTTTTAAAATTTGAAGTGTCATCAGGTACTGTTATTGCTTTTGACTCAAAAGGTTAAAAATGGTGCTCTGTCAACAGCAACTCAGCCCAGAATATCTCACTATTACAATGGAAAATATAACAGAGGACATAATATCTTTTTGTTATCAAGAACACCAGAAGCTAAGCCATGTGGACACATTTAGAGTTTCATAGGATTAGAGGGGAAAAGAGAATAGAAAAGCCTGTTGTTCCAGTCACCCAAAGCTGTACTCTAATTCAAACTCTAGACTGGGTTACACCCTCTACTGCTCAATACACAATTCAGCAGGGTTACATACCTGAGATTTGGGCAAAAATATTCCAAGTGTTTTTTGATGGCAGAGCCTGCAAATTACAGTGGACCTACAGGAAGGTAATTTCTGAAAGCTAGGCTGTGAAATAAAGGTTAAATGCAATTTATTACTTTCTGTCTAAATTGAATGTACTGTTCTTTTTTTCTCCCCCCTCCTTAGACTCTAGGCTTTTGAAAAGAAATTTTCTGAACTTTGACAGAATCAGTGAGAGTCTCTATGGTATAAATTAGCTCTTAACTTCACCGAGGCAATAACCTGAAAGAGCTAAATGCACATGCTTTTGTTGTCTAAATTATTTAATTATTAAAAAGCATAGTTAACTTGTATTTGTTACCTTGAATGTACATCCAAGACATATTTCAAATCTCTTTATATCTCATGTGAGCAATTGTATAGCTTTGAAAATAATTAATGGAGATTGTGTTTCTATGGACATTTACGTTAGCTTTACTCTGGAAAGGGGAGGCCTAGACTTGTAAGAGTGAAGAAAAATCATTATTTTTCCTGATTTTAGTTACTTTCTAAAACAATGAAAATCTTATTGAAATAAGAATGAACAGTACATAGTATGAACCTCATGAGGCTCAACAAGGTCAAGTGCAAGGTTCTACACCTGGGTCGAGGCAATCCGTGGTTTCAATACAGGATAGGGGATGACATGACTGAGAGCAGCCCTGAGGAGAAGGACCTTGGGGTGCTCATTGATAAGAAGCTCAACATGAACAGGAAATGTGCACTTGCAGCTGAGAAGGCCAACTCTACCCTGGACTACATCAAAAGGAACACAACCCACAGGAGTACTGAGTCTAGTTATGGAATTCTCAACATAAGAGAGATATGGAACAGTTTGAATGGGCCTAGAGGAGGGTTACAAGTATGATCCAGAGGGCTAAAGTACCTCTGCCATGAGGACAGGCTGAGAGAGTTTTGGTTGTTCAGCCTGGAGAAGCGAAACCTTCAAGGAGACCTTGTAGTGGCCTTACAGTACCTTTGCTGCAAGAAAGTAGTGAAGGGCATGTAGTGGTAGGACAAAGGGGAATGGCTTCAAATTGGAGAGTGGAAAATTTAGATTAGACATTAGGAGGAAATTCTTCACGATGAGAGTGGTGAGATACTGGCACAAGTTGCCCAGGGAAGTTGTGGATGCCACCTCCCTGGAGGTGTTCAAGGCCAGGTTGGATGGAGCCTTGGGCAGCCTGGTCTGATGGGAGATGTGGCTGCCCATGGCAGGGGTATTGGAGCTAGATGATCTTTAAGGTCCTTTCCAACCCAAACCATTCTATAATACACACATATTTAAAATATGCTTCTTTCACTCCATATGTATAATACATCTTTACATCACGATAAAGTGTTTTCTACAAAGTGACAATACAAGATTTCTCTATAATTTATATAAAATTGTTAACATCAATGGAAGATGATATAAAAAAGAATCTCAATTGTAGAAGTTCATGCCATGACCAAAAAATGGAATAATCCTCATGGCCACAGTTACTTTGACCAGCTATAAATTAAAAAGACAAGATATACCTGATCCAGTTTCAGCACCAAGCCAGTAAATCTGCACACTCTGACTTTAAAAGATCAACAATTAGAAACTACTTTCTAATGTTGTTTCAGAACCAACTGTCCTCACCCTGAGTTTGTCCCTGGAGAATGCGTGTCTGTAATTTTGGGATGGAACTTTTTCCTTCCTGGCATATGTTGCTTCCCTGACAAAAATCTGCAAATAACAAATAATCCAAAGTTAACCCAACTGAATGGGGTTTTTTTGAAGACCAAAAACTGAAATCAAGGAATAGTTGCTTATAAGCATGTCGAATAGGATTGTCACTATTCATACTGTGATGATAATGGATCAAGTACAATCTCAGTAAACAGTACCAAACTTCATTGTGTTTAAATACAGTGCACATAGGAAGTGAAAAATCAGCTGGCTCTTCAATCCACCTGAAAGCACCTACAGAGCAGAATTTTTAAGCAGGGAATATGAGCGGTTCTGTTGATAGCTCTGCTTTACTGTTGCCAGGTACAGGCACCATTACATTAAAACAGAAGCAGCCAATCCTACAAGCACATTCGATGCCCCAGGCTTCCAGGCCTACTGCAGCAATTATGGTGATATATTTGAAGGTAATGGGTATCTAAACTCTAGAAAAGAAAACATACTAAAGGAAATTAATGTGTACAGAAAGAAAAAAAAAATACTCCATTGCTATCTCTGAAGAGAAGTTCTCCCACAATTTTGGCCACAATGGTGTGTGTGTGTAGAGGGCATTGCATCCTTTCTCCATTCCACTCATGCTGGATCTCAAACTCAAGAGCAGATGGCTCTGGCTGTCACTCAGAAACCTCACCCACACACTTCTCTGGCAATGCATTGAGCTGTTGGAAGTTGACCATTATCCCAAGCGTCCTAGGAATGCGGCCTTGTCAAAATAAAGTTGACCTCTAAATGACACTCTACATATTAAGACAGCTGAGGTGCTACTGGGAGAAGGCAGAAAGTTGACTTAGTGTGAGCCTTTCACCTGAGTTTCCAGCCTTTGCTATGCTCATGTCAGGTTAAAGGAAGAATAAGATGCAAATCATTATTTTTGATCTTACCTGTCACTCAGTATATTTTCTCCTAAGAAAGCTGACAGTTCAAGAGACATGGCCCAGGTATCATTTTTTTTGCCACCAGTCCCAAATGAGAAAGTAGCAGGCCATTATTCTGAAAGACAGTTCAATATTTAAAGAGAAATTAAGGATGTATTTTTTGTTAAATATTACCCTTTTTCTAAGTGAAAACTCTACAGTCACTTTAGAACAACATATCTATGCCTTTACCTAGTCTTTCTGAGTTCTCTTTCTGCCACAATGTTCTCTTTTTAACTGACACCCACAGGAAAGCTGGGGATGAGGGAACTGTAGTATCTGCAACCATTTCTACATCCCATCCTAGATGCAGAGCTGAAAGCTGGCTCCTGTCCTCCCTCCTATCCAGGCCACCAAAGTGATGCTTGTTTCCTCTTGCTGTTGTTGCCTTTGCCTCCACAGTGACACTGATGCTTTAGCTCCCACTTGAACATCATAAATCAGCCTCTGATACCCTGCCACCACTCCAGTGCCATTGCTGTATGCCAGGGAACAAGGATGCTGCTTGGAGCTTAACCACCATGCTAACATTTCATTTGCCTTCATTTTCCACTTGCTCTGCTCCAAACTGGTTTTATTGTTCTCCCTCCAGTCTAGCTGCCAAATGAAGAAAAAAAATATTCATTACCATAGGCATATCCAACGTGATTCAAGTCTTTCACTGCACTTCTCAGACCAGTCCTGGAACTGCACATAGCCCTCTGTGGTTATTAAAGGAAATTCACTTTACACAGACAAAAATCTCCACCTCAGAGGCAGAAGTTACATTAAAAAAAGCTTGGCTGTGTAAAGTGCTTGATGAAAGGAAAATGTGATGGCCAAATTGCTTTCTGTCATCTGTATCCCTTCTTGGCAGGGCACAGACTCCATCAAGATGAATGGAAAGACACCTATTAATGCCAGTGGGCTGGGGGTCAAGCTCTTGATGTCTGTGCTTTGAGGGACTGAGCAAAAAGCATCTTTGTACTGCACATATCTAGGCAATTTTAATTGTGGTAGTGAAGTGAAACAGCAGCTGTACCTAAAGGATAGAGAAGAGAAAGTTAACGGGACTATGAAGTGCTGCAAAACAGGGGGAACAGCCTGTCAGTGAAAATAACCAGGAACATAAGAGATGTGTGATTTTTTTAAAGAGAAAATTTGGAAGTTTAGCCTCTGCATCTTCTCTGCGTAAGTGCAGTACTGACTTTTGTTAATGCGTGGCTCACTGGAAGCGTATGTCCTTCCTTACAGGGGTACAGTGGAGAGCTGTGTTCCTTCCCACCTCTCCTCATCCCCAGACAGTAAACCAACTTTGGCTGGACACCAATCCCAACATCTCTGCTCCCAGGGTTAGGATTTAACCAAGGTTTATATGGCAGACATACATTTCTCCTCTGAAAGAACCTCCCTCCTGCCTTCTCTGTGCTGAGAATTTCCCTAGGGGTGCAGGGCAATTTTCTTCTTCCACTCTCCTATGGGAATTGCTCCCACATACACTATCTCCAAGGCTGGCCTCAGAGTCAGATATCCCTGATGATAGAAGAAGTACACGTCTGGAGGATTAGCAAGGGTTTCACACCATGGGGAGTTGTAACTACTGTAATTTTCCCTCAAGACAGGAGAACTAGTCTATCCTGCTGCTTGATCCTTAAAATAGCCTCTTTATTTTTCTGTTTGCAAACTAGTTCAGTTTTTTCTGAAGATTAAATTCCTTTCTACATTAATGATGGAGGCAATCAGCTTTCTTACAAGAAGTTCCTTTAATGTTTCCCTCAGCTACAAACAAATCTAAGCTTTGAGAAGTTGTATTTTAGCAAGAATGCCTGGGAGTTTGAAATGCTTATACTCTTACTGGTATTACAGGTCACTGACCTTCTCAGCATTTACTAAAGCTGAACAACTAAATAGCTTGATTTTTCTCTTTAGAAACGTGTCTAGGCTTGCATCCACTAGTAACTTTAGTGTAGCAAAGAAAGATTAAACATTCAAGTAATTTAGCTTAGTTCCAGTTCATTTTCAATTAACAGGAGAAAATCCTCTCAGACATAATAGGGTATTTTAGGTTTGGTTATAGCTTATTTGTCAAAATAAAAAAAAAGTAAGCATTTAGTCTTGTAAATTAAAATCACTAGTGCTGTTGAAAATATATTTTCTTAAATAAAATAGCTAAGAAAAATATAATAGAAAATTCAAATTTCAGTTATCTTCTGTTTTCAGGATGTTGTAAACATAGTAAATAACCCTGAAAACATTTCAAGGAATAAAATGTAGTGTTATTATATAAGGTTTTATTTATATATCTTTAAACTTTCTATATGTTTAGTTACTATACTTAAGTGTGTAAAACTTGCTCCTGCCTAAATTATCAATGCCAGCTTGTCTGCTCTCATAACATCCTTGGCAATATTAGCCATACTGAGCTGGGAATGCTTAACCGAATACCTATCTTCCCTACTATGTTCAGCAAGATGTTTTGATGGCCAGCATCTCACATTGAGGCTGAACAGTGTGGGGTCAAACAGTGAACATAAACTGATGTTAATTGTTAGGAAAGTCAAAGGTTCCTCTTTGTCTGGCAGATGGGATCCAGCAGTTTCTATATGTACAAGATCAGAAAATATAAGAGTGAAGGAAAGGATCCTGACCTCAGGATTCTTGTGTCAAATCTTATGTAAACAGATACATTTGAAAACACAAACATCGCGATTTTGCTGGTTCTGATATTTCTATTAAGGTCCTTTTCCCCACATGATTTTTGACCAAAATCAGTAATACCTCAAACTAGAACATCCTTCTCTTCTCCCCGCAAAGCTGCTAACTTTTATGCTATTACATGTTTGTATTTTGCTTTGAAAAGTTATAAATACATCAATATTTTCCCCAATGGAATAATTTTCCCCCATGGAATTATAGGGCCAGATGGAATTCACCCTAAGGTATTGAGGGAGCTGGCCAAACCCCTTTCCATCATCTTCCAACAGTCCTGGAAGACTGGGGAGGTTCCACTGGACTGAAGGCTGGCTGATGTTCACCCATCTACAAGAAGGGTCGCAGGGAGGTTCCAGGGAACTACAGGCCTGTCAGTCTGACCTCAGTGCCAGGGAAAGTCATGGAATAGGTGATCTGGAGTGCTATCATGAAGCACATGCAAGAGAACCGGGTGATCAGACCCAGTCAACACAGGTTTACTAAAGGCAGGTCTTGCCAAACTAACCTGATCGCCTTCTATGACAAAGTGACTCGGCTGCTGGAC
>WAAB01015162.1:63647-120064 GCA_013389865.1 Piaya cayana | reverse complement strand
GAGGGAGCTGGCCTCTTCTCCCAAGTGACAGGGGACAGGACAAGAGGGGCAATGGCTTCAAACTCCGCCAGGGGAGATTTAGGCTAGAGATTAGGAGGAAGTTTTTTACGGAAAGGGTCATTAGGCATTGGAATATGCTGCCCAGGGAGGTGGTTGATTCACCTTCCCTGGAGGTGTTTAAGTCACGAGTAGATGAGTTCCTGAGGTGCATGGTTTAGTGTTTGATAGGAATGGTTGGACTCGACGACCCGATGGGTCTCTTCCAACCTGGTGATTCTATGATTCTATGAAAAGCTGCTCACTGTTCAGGTGTTAACTGCATGATCAGTGTTCTGAGCTCAAATGAACTGATGTTCACTGTGCCTCTTTGCTCCTTTATGGGTTTTCAGAAAACCAGTTGAAGCTGGAGGAGTTCATAGGCTACCTGTGGCTTGGGTCTTTACCTCCCCAAGAGCCTGCACCAAAGCACTGCTGGTCTGGTCTAGGGGTTGAGTGCACCTATCACATAGAGTAATACAATTATGTTTTCTAGAACTCCCAAAATCACCTGGAAAACTAAGTGTATGTGTTTGGTAAAGCAAGACTCTTTCATATCCCACTTCCTGGTGATATATCACTTTTCCTGCAAATGCCCTTAATTAGGCAAAATTTCTCACTTCATAAGCAGACACCCTAACATGAGGTACTGAGCTCTCCAAGGCTCATACATGGAAAAACATGGCCAATAAAGATGATCTTTAAATATTTTTTCATGAATATATATATGTTTATGATTCACAGTAATGATTTTTAAACTTTCACAGAATAAAAACTTAAAAAGCAACTGGGCAGATTCCCTAGAAATTAGCAAGAAAACCCAGAGAAATTGTAAAAGACTATGGACTTTTACTGCTATTCTAATGCTGACTTTTAATTGCTAAGCAGCAGGAGGGTACTTTCTGCTTGCGAGCCAAAAGCCAACTGTCCTGCTTAGTCCTGCAATCTAGACTTTGCACAGTATAAAGCCTTGGGATGGAACATCATGACCTTTTGCAGCTAAAAAGTAATAATAAACAATGCAGAACCAAGCTACCGGTTATCTTTTGTTTAAATTCAAATGCTTGTCAGTAGATGGAAATTTCTATTCACTTTTGAACTTGCAATTCAGCTTCTCAGAGGGAGGCTCAGCATCTCTAGTATTTATTGCTCTCAAGATAGAGAGGCCCCTAGATGCCTTTTGTCCCTTCCAGTTAAGTTACCTGCTGTGATCCCCACATATATGCAAGGAAATCAGTTAAAACCATCTCTCCTCTCTGCAGCTTTTATTTTGCTCTCTGAGTATCATGCAGAGAGGGCCATATGTTGGTCCTTTTTCACTAAACTCAGCTTAATGCTCCCAGTCTTTTCTTAAATTACGCTGAATGAAGATCACAGAGAGGACATTTGGAAATGCCTGATGGCAAAGTGGGAGTGTTTGATCCTGTTCTGCTTTGCACTGTGTATGTGGCATTGACGTCACTCCAAATTACAGATTTAAGGATAATTTTTGGGGAAAGTGTCATATTTTCTTTTCTTTTGTTCTTATAAAACAAACATACATGACACACGTAGACTCTGAAATTTAGCAGCAATGCATGTGATCTGGATACTGTCAAACAGAAGAAAACTGATAAAGGCAGTAAACACAGAATTATTTCGACAGTTTCCTTTCAAAAAGTGATCTGACTTTTGAATAAAGTTTCCCTTGTAACATTTTCATCTATAGCTTGTAGTCACTGCTGATAAGCCTGACTTCTCCATTTTCCTTAAAGAGAAACAGGATGTTCACATGTATTTAAATGTATTGTATGAAAACTAGATGACCTGAAAGAATTGTTTTTCCTCTCCTAACTAGAAGAACTAAGCCATGGGAAACATATATAATGGCAGACTTGATGGGCTGATGGTTTGAGTTTTTTAAATCACAATTCTACTACTCAGAGTGAAATGAACTTTGAAGAAAATAATTTAATTCCAAAATTATATCAAGATTTTTTTTGTTTTGAGGGAGAAAAAGCAAAAAATTACATGATTTTTACAAGTACTATTATGAAATAATGTCACCCAATACATCATAAATTACATAATCATGAAATGAGTTGGGCACTGCGTTTGACATGAGCAATCAATCAGACCTACTGTGCAAGTACCATATTAAGAAAGCAAACATTTTGGAAAAAAACAGGATTTAAATTTACTGAGAAGCAGCTGCAGCATGTCTCTGCCACATTTTTTAAGCTAGACTATAGACAGGCTGTAGCAGTTTATTTTAATGTCATGATTTGAACTTGACAGGCCACTGCCAGGCAAAATGAGAGGAGATTACCTTTTGGCAACTGCCCTCTCCATTTCCTAAACTAAATGACCTTCAACCAGAGCAGCAGTCAAAATCACAGCAGTCTGATCTTAAATGTGAACCCTGTGGTGAAAGACCAGTGGTTTGTATTAAAAGCGGAATGTATAAATGCTTTAAATCATCATCAGATTAGATGAAAAATTGTGTTCAAAAAGAGCAGGTAGTAGAAATGTAGCAAAAAAAGGCTTAACAATGAGATAGAGACAGGGTAATGGGCTTCCTTTTTTTCTTTCAGATTCATGAAGACATTAGTTCCCTTGTTCACCTTCTCAATGCAGATGATTTTCTATAGATTACCTATTCATCTACCCTAATTAAAAAAATGCATGCTTTGGCTGCTGCTTAAAATAAAAAAAACAATCACTTTAATTTCTTCATGTTAAGTTTGTAGCCCCCTCCAACAATCATCTGTACCTCTCTCATTATGAACGTCATACAAGTCAAAATAATTTCTATGTCATCCTTCTTTCAGTTCTCCTGAGTGTCAGCCACAGAGAACAATCACTCAATTTTACCACGTTCAAATGGATTCAGGGCTTTCACCTGCCACCCTACTTTCATCAATTGTTTCAAGATAGTAGGCATTTTTGGGTAACTACTCAGTCTGGAAAACAGGAGGGCTCATCCTCCTAGTCCTCCAATCTCTACTTTACTTTGGGGCATCTAAGACCTCCAGTTTCATAGTCAACTGGATATTGCTTCTTATTTCATTGAAATTTCACACCGATCTGCTGTGCAAATGAGGGAGCATTTGATTATATTTGTTGCAATAACTGCAAAATGCACACGTTATATGTTTGTGGAGAACAAGCCTCTGTGATTTCTCTCTGCAACCACTGTTAATTAAGTCAGTGATTCTCTACCTCTTTCCAGGCCATAGGTAGTTTTCAGACTAGCAGACCTGGCTTAGTTGGACAAGCAGTAGTCTAGATCATACACGTACCCTCAGGAACTACTGAGGGTAGCTATCTACATTGTTGCTTTTACAAGAAAGGCTCATTCTTTTTCAAAGTTAAATGTACCTTTGGGGATGCTGGGTTTAAATGCACAGTAGAAAGCATTACTGGGTTCAGCATCCAGAGGCCTCCCAGTATCCAGTGTGCAGCAGAGTCTTTCCTCTCTGTCCTCTTTTGTCAGATGTACACCTATCCACCTGCCTCATGCCTGCTAAAGCTCTGTGGCAAGGACATCACTCATCCTTTGTGTCAGGGATACTATCCTCGTGTGTCCCTCCAAACACAACAATATTCTGTTTTTGAGACAGAGCATTAGCAAGTTTCTCATGTGAAGGGTAACAGTGAATACCCAAGCAGCAATTACTAGATGTAGTAGAAACATGGGACAGCCTTCTGTTCCTGATTCTCTGCTGAATACAAATAAAATACAATTTAAAAAATGGAAAAGGGATTATTCCACAGTTTAATTTACAGTAGCATATTAATGACCAAATTAAGACTGAAGGGAGAACACGGCAAATCATTAAAATGCTAATGATGCTACTGAAAGGTATAAAGACCAAGGATGCCTGTTTTGTGTGTGGTCCAGTGATAGATACATTGGTAGAAGTGATACTAAACAAAGATTAATGGTCTCTCTGTAATGTGATTTTAAATGCCTGATTTTTTTGTAGAAGTTTTCTGTTCCTGCTCTGTGAAATACACCTTTGTTGTTTGTGTACAACAGAATTTCCTCTAAGTCCTCCAAGACAGAAGACAAAACTTTGGTGAAGTCAGACACAGCCTAGCATGGAATGTCACTGGAAACTGAACTGTGTTGACAATGTACAATACTGACTCTATTTCTGGGGAACAGCCACAGCATGGAGAGAGCAGGTGGAGAGAGCTGGGAAGATCCTTACACATTATTTTTCCCCTCCTCTACCTCTCTACAGAAAGTTCCATTACAAATCTGTGCCAAGGCAGGTATATAATGGGATGAAACTACTCCCACAAAGCAGCACTATGAATACAAGAGAAGGGGTAAAATTCACGGTGCAAAACTGTTCAAAACACGTCTGGAATTTGCTGTGTACCTAGGTCTACCCAGTTGTTCTTCAACATCACAAAACCAATGCACTGTTTCAATTTTGCACCACAAGAAACTTAGAGCACAGCTACTTATCTCTGCACCATCAAGCATTTTTGACTTAATGGCATGCTATCTTCTACTTGGCCTCTGATCTGATGCCATGCTGATTATACACTTGAGATGAAAGCTCCTTCTGTGAGATTGCCGATTTCTTTACTGCGGGTCACTGTATCATGGTCAGCCAGTGCATTACTGCCTAATCCACTAGACACACAAGCTTTCCTGCATTCAGAGCAACCCTTGCCCAGATACTGTTGCATATTTGGAGGAAATTAGGGTTGAGTCATAGTGAAGCATTTAAGAGCAGAAAAAAGTGGCAGCAATTCTTTGTCTGGTACTCTGATACCGAAACACTGGAAAGCCTGTTTGCAACGCTTTTCAATTGGAAAAGGGTGAATCAGTAGGACAGGTTCAGTGGGTAAAGGATTAAGACAATGGAGAAAAATGATTCAGAGTATTTCTGCACCTACAGCTGTTCTGCCTGTAAAGGAAAGTGCCTTGCACATGGAGCGATAGATTAATATGTGTGCTTGAGCCCCTACTTCCCTACAGCTGCACCCGCCTTCCCCAGTGACTTCAAACCTGCCACTGTGACAGCCCCTGCCAATTGCAACAACACCCTCTAAATCACCTAATTAAGACAATTTTACCAATTCATTTGACCCACACTGAAGGAAGACAGGAATTCTAGTCTCTTTCAGACCCAACTAGATTAAAACCAGCAACCTGGTGTCAGGTAAAAGTCCTTTAGCTACACATAATCTCGGAACTACAGGACTCACTTTGCACCAAATCACATGAATGCTTTATTTGCAGGACAAAGAAGGAATGCAAAAAGCTTTACTTCCACATTCTGATTCTCTAAGAAAATTACCTCCTAGTAATGCTTTATTTTCTTTGAAAGGAATTACATATATTCTTCTTCATTACAAAAGACTAAATCTTTGTATCCTCCTAGCTTCAGTTAAACTCTCTGGTGCAGCAACAGATAAAGGATGTTCAGAAATTAAAATATGTGACTTGTATAAATACATAATGAAACAATTGGCAAAACAGTACAAAAAAAAATCCCTACTGATAGAATACAGAATTTGACATTCCTTTTATAAAACCAAACATTTGGTTTCTGCAGAAGAGAAAGCTCATAAGAGGCTTAACAGCATTAAAAAAAAGAGAATAAACTATTGTTAACTTAATTTACTTTAAAAAAAAGTTAATCCTGCAACAATCATTTATATTTTTCTGACTCAAAGGTACTACTATGATTCACTTTTGTTCCCAACTCCGTTTCAGTAAAATGCAGTTTAGATGTACCTATGAGACTGTTGATTTATCAAGCTGTAAACTGTACGTTCGTCATTTTTACAGAGCAGTCACTTAAAATCTTTGAGATAATGATCTGTGCTGGGAATGCATAATATTTTTCCTTCTTTTTTTGGGAAAGCAGAAGAAACCATATGGCAAAACAAGCCTGCCATAATTGTTCCAAAAAGCACGGGGGACTTTTCTCTTGTGATCTTTTAAATTTTTTAGTAATTGTAACAGAGTTGTCAAATACACTTTTTCAGTGGTGTTGCTGACAATATTAGTAGTTTTTCCAAGCAAACTTCAGCTTGGCAGTGATTTTGGCTTGAATTTTTTTTGGCTTAGAAAGACTTCCAACCTACCAAATGTCAATCTTTTTGCTTTTTGCTGTCAGAAATCACAACTAGCGATCATGGACTTTGTCATATTTCAAAGCATGAAACATCATTACAAAGTAGATATTCAAACCTGGTGTGTGGCAGCAGGCTTCAAAAAGGGAAAAATATTTTTTGTGCTGTTAGGTTCACTGCTGCTTCTCACTTTCATTTCTGTTTTGTCCATACCATGTCCTATTTGCTTCATCTTAAACTACCTGTATGTATTCAGAAATTTCTCACATTTAAACACCAATTTCTCAAGCTATCCACAATAGCTTTGAAGAGACACCAAAGGTTGATTCATAAATGTCTTGTTACTCTTTAGAGAAGAGTGAAATACATTCCGTAGAATAATTTGCTGAGACTCAGTTCAGAGAAATCACCATCAACAGACAAAAGCCATTATTACCACCTGACAGACGTCTAAGCCCTGTCTCTTACATCTTTGGTAAATCTCTCTCTCATGCCATACACCAGCATCTCTCCACACCATAACAAATGCTTTTTCCCAAAGAGTCTGCTCTGATTAAAGTGTTGGCAAAACTGTTAGTGCCTTGTTAGCTATCCAGACATTAATAAGGATAAAAAAAAGCCTCTACACCCCACATGGTAGATTGGAAAGATACTTCCTCACAAGGGTCCGTCTTCCTGTGCAGAAACTATGCTTGATTGCATGCAGGCACACGCTTCTGTGATTTGTTCACCCAATCAGCTTGTGCATATGAGTGATATATGGATCCTGAGTTATTTAATGAGTAACTCAGAAAAGCAAGTTGCAAAAAGAATAAAATCACATTTCTAGAAAGCCATATGTGAGTATACGGATCTATTGCCACCAAGAATTGCTTCTCCAAGAAGAGTGGTATAATGCTTTAAAAGCATTCAGCAGGTTGATGTAAGCTAAAAGCATCACTTGGCTGAGATACGCCAGCTGTTATCACACATACTGTGACATGTAGCACAGTCCACTAAGGGTCTCTCCTCAGGCTGTGTGTCTTGGGACCAATGCTTATGAGAAGTTAAGGGGTTTTCCTGGTGTCAGAGTTAACATGAATCCTACTTCCATTTTAAGCATCACGTACTGGAATGCAGTTTTGCTTTTCTGAACTCTGGATGGATGTCCCCAAAGTCCCCATTTGCTAGCTTATCCTGGTCCACAGGGAATATATACGCGGCAAAACATCTAGCTCTTACCTCACAATTTCACTTCTTCCCTTCCTCTTATCTTACAGAAAGTGTCCTACAACTTAGATCATTTCAGCAACACTTTCACAGCAAGTGTAAGACAGAGAAAGAGGAAAGGAATGAGTCTTATTACAGTCTAAGTGCCAGAAATTCTGGCTTTTCATTTATTTTTATGATTCTTCAACAGAAGGCAGAAAAAGGGAAAAAGTTGGTGAAAAAGATTTTGATATGGAATATTTAAAAATGCAGATAAGACATAATCTAAATAAAAATTAAAAATAAAATGAAGAGATTATGTTGATAAATGTAAGAAAACATTGACTTTTGGAAGCAAAACCCTGTCTTCCCTAAAGGACAGGTATCACTTCTTAATTTCCTGGGATAAAACTAGTTTCAGGAAGATTCATTTTTTTCCTGATTTGTGGGACTCCAAAATTTTCTTCTGCAAATTATTGGTATCAATATGTAAAGAGAGAACTTGCAACCTGAAAGTCAACATGAAAGAGTAGATACAATCCTTTGCTCCTCACTTCTTCATCTCATATGCATCAGTGGGAGGAAAGGAACACTGCAGGGAGAGCAGAAGCCACTGCTGGTGAATTGTACTCTTGGCTCTGTGGCAGTCACAGCCCATAAACTCAGGTAAGCAATTCAGCCTTTTTGGATCTTTCTTCAAATTTCAGTTAGCAAAACATCAGTGCGCTTAGGTCTTAGATTTTCCTGGTTGTTTTGCTCTGCATGTCAGTATAATAGAGCCTAAACTAGTGAGAATGAAGTTAGGGTGTGTTTTTAAGTAAATAAAATGTGAAAGCATGAACAGGTAGAAGCAGTCCCTTGAAAATTCTGCCACTGGACCACAACTGCACGAAGGAGCAAAGCCAGATGAAAACTGTGCATGTGCTCATTCACTGAGAAAATATAAAGCCATCTCAGGTCTGCAAAAGGTTTTCAAGTCTTCCTGCATACAAGAAGGCCATGCTTTACAACCAGACAGGAAGGTTGGAATTTGCTTGGGGAAAAAAACAACAAAAACCTTCAGAAAAAGTAAAAGATAACTGGGGAGGTGTGATCTGGCTGCCAGTCCATGCTTGGCAAAGACTAGGATGAGTAAATTTTAGCTTTGTTTCAGAAACTGCTAGTATTCCCCCTTCACATGTGTACTTCCCAAAGGATGAAAGTTGAGGTTTGCAAAGGGCTGCCACATTGCTGAAGCTGGGTCTTGGTATGAGAATTTGGCACAGAAAGCTGATTGTTTATCACTTAGCTTGATCGATGCACCACTTAGGCTGTTTCTTACTAAGCAGAGATCAAAAGTCTTTGATCCTATGACTGGGAAAAGGATGGTTCTTCAAATATGGTTCCATGTGTTTCCACTTCCAATAGCCCATGGAACTGTGTGTTAAACAAAGAGCTATTAATCCATTGACTAACTCAAACTAAGATTTTTTATGTTCTGTATCCAAAAGATTTGTCTGTAACAGCTTCAACTTTCAAATTTCACTACTGTCAATTGTCATGTTTAGGAAGGAGAGTAAAGTCTCTCCCAGATCTCCAGTTCTAGCTCAGGAGTTTTGCAGGATTGTTGCTTCCAAAACCATTTCTGAATTTATATCCACATTGATAAATTTTACCTTATGGGAGTGAAGAGCTGAATTTAATCTCAAATTCAACAGCTTCCTTAGAACAGCAGTACTGTAGGAAGTCCATCTACTTTAGGAGTCCCATAAAGGAAAAGCCAATGTACTTTCCTTTGTTACAGATTCTTCTGTTCTTTGTATTCAGATGATGCCTAAAGTCCAGAAAGTGCTGAATGAAACTAGAAAGTAGTAGCATACTTGATAAACAGCACTCAGAAGCATTTTGTGGGTTTAAAATTATTTTCTAAAGGAAAAAGTTTAACCCAGTAACATAAAATATTGGGCATTAACTTGATAACTTAGAATTCTAAATTCATGTACATGAGAAGACATACATCCAAAACCAATCAAAGATCAGGAAGAGAGAAGTTATTCTTCCAAATGCTTTAGCAACACAACAAAAAGTCTACATCTTCTCCCAAATCATCCCTGCCAAATCAGCCTTCCCTTGGGCTGTGGGGACGCTCCTTTATAGCCTCTGAGACAACATTGTTCACATGCACCTGGTTTCCCTCCTCCTTGTAAACCATCAGCAGTGGCTTGTCCACAGGTGCATGAGTTTTCTTCTTTGGGCCTTGTTTGTTTTCTAAGAAATCATTGACAAAATAAAAAGAAATGGAAAAGGAAACCAAATATGCCACAGTGAAAGTGCATCCTCCATGTACTCATAACACAGAGGAAACTAGGAAAAAAAAAAGGTGGTGTGGTCTTCATCTTTAAAGAAAAGAAAATCAAAATCCCCACATTCAAAGAGTATCTTACAGGAACATACTACCCTGTCATCGCACTAAATAAAACTACGTGTGGTCTCCTGGTAGGTCTTTTCAATAATAAGAAAAAAAGAAATAAAAGAGTTCAATGAAGACTAGGGAAATTAAAAATCCATCACAAACAGTTCACAGAAAGACATTCATTTCTTTGAAACCATGTAAAAAACCCTCTCTGCTTTCAAATGGAATATTTTTATGCTTTGACAATTGTCTTTATTAACCTGTTGTGAAAGAAGATGAATAAACATGTAATGTAAGTCATGCTGTTGAGGTTTCCAAGAACACACTCTTCTGATGGCCCCCCTTTAGCCCACCTTGGGTACACCAGTACTGTGTTGTTCTCCACGTGAGTGTCCCAGCAGGGTCTCACCCCATGAAGATACTGTAACTGAATAAAAGACCTGGTGACATTTCTGTGGTGGTCAAAGCAGGTGCCCAGGCTGTGGAGGGCAGGTTAACAGAGCTCAAACACACTCAGTGGGAGGTCTCATTACTTGCAGCTGAGCTTGTTTACAGTACTGAGGACCTTATCCTATAACTTTTGCTGAAACTGACCCATATTTGCATCAGAAATTGTTTCTTCATCACGGTACATCCAAACACAGAGTAGATCTTGTCTGAGTTCACATGTCAGCTGGACCTCCTACCATGGACAATTTGTCCAGAATAATCCTGGGAGGACTGAGCATGGTGCTGTGCTCATACTCATCGGCCCTAGCTGAGTAATGCAGGAGGGCTTGAGGGACAAGTGTGGGTACAAAAAAAATCACCACGTCTCTGAGGGTTTTATGTTTATACAAGGGGTTTCAGGTAGCTGGACATTAAGGAGCTCAAGGGACATGAACATATATCTGTTATGCTTTCTCTGTTAATATCACACACCTTGGTGATGTCCAGGAGTCAATTCACAAGTGAGTCTATATCTTGTTTGCCTGTGTTAAGCATTTTTTCCTTTTTTTTCCTTTTTCTTTTTTTTGTTTTTTTTTTTCCCCCATTTCTTTTGGTGGATGGGACAGGCAATAAAACAGTTGTGCCTAATTTTCATTTGATTTTTTTCTGGTTTGTACTGGTTACAATTTTCTTGCAGAAGGGATCTTTCTTCCTTCTCATTTCAGAAATGCATTTGGACTTTCAAATACAGGTAAGTGTTCTGCTGTTCCAGCTTTCTTGGCATGCTTACTGAAAACTTCAGAACAACAGAAAAAAAATCAGTACAATACAGCATCACAAAACATTTCTGACTCATTTCAGCAGTACCCCCAGAAGCTCTCATGTGCTGTGCCCGGGCTGAGGTCCGCACACTGTGGCAGTTGAAAACCACCTCGATTCTTATTTCTTGGAACAGCACTATCTTTACACACTGAAAATTTCATTTTGTTTTAAATGCCCCTCCCCTGCAGCAACCTCCAAAGAAGATAAGTTTTATCGGTCCACTGTCAGCAAAGTGATAAAGAAAGGCACAACGCTGTTCCCGTGTGAGTCAGACAGTGTCTTGCTTAGTGGTGCAGCGAAGTGCTTCAGTGGCTGATGATTGAAAGCAAAAGCTTAATGGGAGGAATGCGAACAAAGAATTAGAATAAATGCCACCATTTGAAACAGAAAGCAAGCGCCTAAATGGCTTGGGTGAGACAGGAAAGCAGATGTACAGCAGAGAAACAGCTCTGCAAAGCCAGTCTGGATTTCAGATTTCAGAGTCGTCTTTGTCATCTAATACTATGACAGCATCTGCCTGAGTATCAGCAGGTGTGACGGAAAAAAAACAAACCACATTCCTCTTGCAAGACTTGGTTTATTTCAGAAAAAGGTTGTTTTCTGGTCTCCAGAGTAAAGCTTTTCTAATTAAGCTTTTTTTTTTATTAGAACATGCCACTTCAATTACCTGTATACGTATACTAATCTTCAGCCTGTGGTATTTTTTCAGGCTTTAGCAGGATAAGCATAATCATCTGTGAAAGCTTGTGCCAGATAAAGGAGAAGGAAAGGATTTTGTCCTTCCATATTTAAATCAGTTGCCAAGTCTTGGAAGAGAATTTGCACTGGTGCTTAGCAAGTCGAATCATAAGAACACCACACCAACTCACATCACATCAGAGATGTGGCACAAGAGAGATGGCACATGTGGCTCTGTGCCTCCTTCCATAGAAGTCATTACTTGGTAGAACTGTCCCAACCTTGCACAGGAAAAAAAGACTAGTGGGAGAGGAATAAGGTTAACAGACTGACCTTTGAAGCACCCCAGTCCAAAGCAAGGGCTGAGCAAAGTTAGCATTTGGATTTTGCACAGGGCTCAGAGGTGGGTGAATTCTAATCGTTTTTGACAGAAGTGTCTGTAACTTGACAGGAGGAACAAAGGGCCATAATGCCCCAGGGAAACCCCAGGAGAAACCAGACTACTGGTAATTGTGGGCTGAGTGTGAGGAGTCTGACCTGCATATATCTCAGCGAGTCTCATAAACTAAGCTCCAGTGTTGAGATGTGATGATGGATTTGTGCAAGAATTGGAGCAGAAGTTGTAATGTGATTTGAGAAGAAGACTCTCTGAACCCCAACCACGCATCAAGGATGAGGCACACAGGTTCTGGCTGTGTCTGACCACAACGCAGCTGGAACTGAAAAGAAGTACATAACTGGCAAATTGTCTTCTTTGCTATTTTCCTCCAAGTGGACTTCTTGTAGAGACCATTTGATAAATGTGAATTACAACAAGCCAAGAAATGAACAGACCTTTGTGCAGCTTGAGGTCTGTCCATGAAAATAATGGGCCAAATTTTAGTATAGATGAATGCTTCAGTAGACTACTTCACACCTTGCCAACAGAAAATATTTTTCTGCTGTCTTTAGCAGTAAGGGTAGGGGCAGTGCCAGCTGCCATTCTGATAAGGTAGCCACTAATGGATTTCACCATCAAACAACCCTCACTGAAATCTGTCCAGAGATGCCTGGGTGACAACATTCATTAGACAGAAAAAGGAAATTTCTTTGCTATGTGGGAGGAATGAAAAGCACATTATCCCTACACAGCTGAAAGGAAACTGTTACTGCTTTGGTCTGACTGCTCTTCCCAGTCTCTGACATAGTGCTGTCTTGTCTTGGCAGTACTGATGAGTGTTTGGTAATTATAAATATCTAGCAGAATTTTCATGTCAGTATTTGTAAGTAGCTACCTGACTGCATTTTGAAAACAATAGAACATGTCCTGTACTTGTCATGTCTTAAAATGGAATAAATATGTCTTTAAGAAAAAAAATACAGATCAAGTGACCGAAGTCAAGTCCAGTACTTATTAATTATAATTATAACAACATTCAAATCACTCCAAATTTCTTTGTGGCACGTATGAATCTATGAAACTATTGAGATGTGTTTACATATTCGAGGAGGGAATAATTGTGCACATACCAATGCCTAGCAGAGGTAATATATGAGCATTCTTTTTAATGGCCGAGTTTATGTAGCTAATTCTTCACATTCAGCACTGACTGTACAATAATCCTTTTGACAAATGAGTCAAGAGGCAGGGTACTGCTGAGCATAAAATGCATTATTGCCTTGCACAGATCTAGGACATGTAGATGAGTAAGGATTAATAGTAACAATTAGAAACATAAGAGCAGACTGTAGATTGTGAAAATAATTAGCAGATTCTGAAAAGAATTTCCAGCCTCACAAAAATATTTTAGCATTGAATACATTTCAAATGGAAACGATAAAAGAGACTCAGTCATCCTCTTCTCATAATGACACCTTCAGGATTGTTAGGACAGGATTTGAAAGCTTGCTGGCTTCTTGACAATTGATTGCTCAATGCTCATAGCCAGCTAGACATTGCAGCCCATGCTGGGGGTGGCAGGCAGCCATTTGGCTTCCCAAGGTGGTCTCAGTCACATTGTACCTATATTCCTATTCGTGTTCATATTCTTCTTATGGCTGTAGCACTTCATTCTCCCAAAGGCGGCATGTGAGCACCTTGACCCAGAGCAATGATGAGGCAGAGTCCTTGAAGTAGGGTCTGGGCAGGTGCTTAAAAGGAGCTGTCCTCTGCTCTGGAATGAGGGCTTCTTCTGATACTTAGGGAGAACGTGGCTGGAGAGTGCTCCTGTGCCTTGCTGAGTATCCAGCATCCTAATCTAGTCCTACTTTAAAAATTGCTAGTAAAAGAAAATGTAGGCATTGCCCAGGAAAGGTAAACATTCCTGAAAATGGATTATGAAGTTATGTTTTAAAAATATAATAAGTGCTATATCCTCTTTGCTTGACTTTTAGTGTTAGAGGAACATGTTTCTCATTTTCAAGATGAGCTCTGAGATGCCCTCATTTTTCAGGAGCACTGGGTTTCAGCAGGGACTCTACAGGTACGGAGACATGCAGTAAGGTGGAAAAGTTGGAAAAATCAGCAGTCAAGAGGTGGCCAAGCTGAAGAGCTGTGCTGAAGCAGCCTGGCAAGAAGCAGTGCAGGCAGAGAGTCTGAGCTGTGGAATACCAGAGCTCAAAATCGAGGTGCCTCCAGAGCAGACCCTGGAGCTGCTGTCCTTACAATCAACCATTCTGTAGCTGCTTCTCTGATGGGCTCTAAAGTGGCATTAGAAAGGTCGTGAGTCATGCTTGCTTAGCAGCAGAAAGCAAGTCTGATTTGCTTTTCTTTTTTTTCTGTTTGAAGGTAATAGGTAACTGGAATCTACAAACCATTAAGAAACTGCAGGCCACGATGGATCTTTTCAGAAAGCTGTTGTCTGGTGACTTTCCTTCCAGAAAACTGCAATAGCAAAGGTACTCTGAGAAAGTCACTTAAGAAGACCCAGGGTGGGTTTCAGATGGCAGACTTTAACATTACAATTACCAGGAGACAGCATCCCTCCCAGTTATGGACTAGGGGAGGATGATTTCACAAATTTTGCAAGTCTCTACCTTAGTGATGATTAAAAAGTTCTGGCAGGAGAGCAGCATACAATAATGAAGTGTAATGAAATGGTAACTATATGTCTCAGCAATCAATAAGAACACTCTGTTTGTAAGAAGATATTCTTTATTTATAGATCAGCTAGTTTGTTCAGAAGAGGGGAGTTAACAGCTGTCAGTCTGGTTTAGGAGAAAAACTAACTGATGATGTGAAATTACCTGGAATACTTAATCACAGAGATCAAAAGGTCTGAGTGTTGGGGTTTTTTTTTCTCTGTGTGTGTAAGTATAGCTTTAAAATCATATAATTCCAATATAATTCCCATTGTTTCTGTCAGTGCAGAGTGTCTAAGTGCCTAATATATCTTACACAGATATGCCAAAGGGCTACAATTAAATCACTCTGCACTCATCTTCTGGTACCAATCAACTTTTTCTCCTCTTAATGAACAGACACATGCTGCTTTATACAGAGTCTGATTGACTGGTTGACAAGAAAACATAAAGTGGCAGGAGCTGGTGAAAAGTGTTTGTTATTCTCTCTGTTTGGAGCTGCAATACAAGTGAGTAATTGTTTCTGATTGTGGCAGTCACTCCGGTACCCACTGATGAGTGCTACAGTACCAGGACAGAGGTTGCTAGGAAAGACAATAGCTCATTTGTGAGACCTGCAAGGAAGCTGAAGCATCTCCAATATGTTTTATTTTAAATGATGGGCATGACTTTTAATTGGTATTTTTCTACTATCTGGTCCATAAAAGTAATTTTCCACCTTTGGCAGATTTCAAAGCAGCCCTAATCCAATATTACTGCTCAACAAACTGATGCAGAGAGATGCAAGAAGGCTTTTCAGCATCTTTAGGCAGTGCAGCCAAAATAACCCCCACACTGCAAGAGTCCCTCTCTGTCACACTAGGTACGTACGTCAAGAGACTCATATTCAAACTGAAAGCAGCATGAAAATTTCCAGAGCTCAAATATATTAAAAAATTAAGTTTAGGAACAGGACCAGTTGATGAAGGCACCTCACACCTGATTGAAGACATCCCCCAAGTATTTATATGTTCTATAGAGACAGTAATGACCACACCTCTGTATTAAAATATAACAACCTTTGTGGTCCTCAGGGTCCGGGTAAATCCATCCTGTTTCTCCATTAAATAACACTACATTGGTTGAAACTGAATTTGCCTAAGAAATAGGGTGTCTATAGCCAGCTAAAGCAGTGTCTGTCATCAAAATACCATACACAGGGTGAAAAAACAAAGTAAGAAAACACATTACTATTGAAACAAAAGAAGACTGCTCATGTAGGAGTTCAATACTTATTTTGGAGGAAGGTTGATTCAATTATAGTTCCCAAATGCAAAATGTTAACATCTTAAGGAGCAGATGCAGTGAAAAATGATTGGGTTCTGCTTTGAGCTGGATATAAAGACATTGATTTCCTGGAGTATATGGACAGGATAACAAGTGCCAATGCTCAACACAACTGTACAAGGGCAGCACATCCCTATAGGCACTGGTTTTCTGAACTACACAAAAGACCAAAAAAGAAATATAACAAAACAGCAAGTCACACTTTTATTTTTTTACCCTGAAAGAGCATGACAGAAACATTGACATTCAGTCTCAATGTTGGCTAGGTGGTATATTTTGGTTGCAAGTACTCAACTTTCTTTTCCTAAACAATAATAATAAACTTTTCCTGACAAAGCACTCAGAACAAGTGCTGGAGCCAAACTATAAACGTGTGTCTTTTGTAAAAGAATTAAAAAATAAAATCACACTTATAAATGTCACTTGACAACCAGTCGTTTCCATAAAGGCTGTTTTAATACTATGTTGCAATGACAGCATCACATTAAATTCCTCAGTAGATAATCATTGTTTTAAATTAGTTAAAAATATGGCTGTGCTCTTTGGAGGGTTTTGCAAGTTTAACTGCAATTTTTCTGTGTTTAGTTTTTTTTTTTAATCTATTTTTGTTTGTTGATGGGGACTGCCAAAGTTTGTGTAGATATTTAAGCCCAAGACAGCATCTTAGCTTAGCCATCTGTGAAAACAAAAACCGAGTAAAAATATAGCTTTGAATAAATGAAGCACTGAGGGAATTTCATACTCGATATAAATAATTGCAGCTATAGCTTGTTGCTATGCAGTTAAGAAAAACGTTTCCCTTATCCCTGGTGAAGACCCATTTCTTTAAAAGGTTTCACTTTTAAACACGAAGACAATGAAACATTAATATTTTTTCCATCTTTCACTTCAAGTGTACATGTGAGATCTATGCCTTCCTGTCTAGTTTGATAAAAATGAATGCAAAGCCTCTGGAGAGAAGCAGTAGAGGCTCCCAGCAGCTGATGCTCACCAACACCAATCCTTTCCATGGCCTCATCCAAAGGCCAGGGGCTTTTGTCTTGGGGTCAAATCCAGTAGTGCTTAACATTCGGGACCATCATGAAAGGATCAGGCATGAGAAACTCTGTCCTCATCTTTTATGGGCGTAAAAAAAGAGCTGTAAGGCATCACCTTTGAGAAAGCAGAATTCACTTTTAAGGTATGGCAAGAAAAGTCACTTTATAATGAACACATGAGAAAAGTCCTGTGGGCATGGAAAAGAAGGGAAAACAAAAGTGGTTCTGGCAGCAATGGGTTTTCTCCTGGTACAACCTGCCCCTACTTCTTGAGAAGTGGCAATTCTCAGGGCAATACTTGTAAGGGAGAATTTGTTTAGGAACCTGTCCTTGAACAATTCATCACAGCTACATATTTAACCATGATCCTGAGCCATAAGCCTCAGGTCCAGAGTTAAGCACAGCAGAGACTTCCTGGACATAAACCACAGAAATTACAGATTTTACTCTTTTCTAATAAAAGCTGCCCTTGTGTTGGTCATTCTGAAGGCACAAAATCAGAGATCCCTTGCTCCTTTTGGGCAGCATGTGCCCTTGTTCCTGCATACAAGCCCAGCTTCCCACTCAGCACAGGCTGTGCCTGAATGCCCATAACTCTGTGGAACCAGAGGCATGACAATTCTGCTAGAGACTGCCTGAGGTCATTTCAGATAGTCTCTAACAGGAGAAATGCTTGAATAATATAGTGTGACCCCCTCCCCATATGCCACTTTCATTTCAAGCCTGAGAATGAAAACTAGGAGAATCACAGCACCTGGTTAATAAAAACATAAACCCAACAGCTATTGTGCTCCCACCAATTGTATGTTTCTTGGGGGAATATTTATTCCTCTGATTCTCCATTTCAGGTCCCTCCTTAGAGACTTCCTCTCCTTTAGACCTGCTCTATATAGCACATGGGGTTTCACAGCAAGTCCATAGCTCCCAGTGAGGCCAGAACTCCCTGTGTGCATGCTTGTAGTGCAAATATGTGTGTACATTTATGCATATGTACAGGGCAAATAGCAAACCCAAGAGAGTTTTTTTCAATCTCAAGAATATTTCAACATTTCTTGCTTCTGTTTGTCTTGTTTCCCTGAGAAAAAAACATCAGACTTTCTTGGCTGAAAGCTGTCATCTTCAATGAAAAGCTGATTACACAGTGGAAGTAAATAATAAAAGCATGATTCTGTCTGGTTGCCTGGGCTAAATTAATGAAAAAAAAAGGTTTGCACTCAATAATTTCCTCGTGAAAAGCAGTGTTTTCTTAAGGAAATAGTGACAATTTGCCTTGTACCAAATTAGTAAAGATGAAAATCTGTCTTTGCATTGAAGATGTCAAATTTGCATGCAAATAATTGTGGCATGAAAACTGGTGGTGTCACACAGCTTTAATGATGGTTTGCAGTAAAAAAATACCAAGAGAACAAACACCTGCTCTACAGCTTCTGTTGGTTGCCAGCATATTATTATTGGTTCTGACCTTCTAATTGCCTCTCTATTTTCTGCTCCTGGCTGCATGATGAATAGCACAAGTGCTCTTTCAACTCTTACGCGTCCCCCACACACTTCCCCCTTCCTCTTCTGTCTCTCTCTTGGAAAATGAACAAACTACCAATTTAATGACTAACTAGCTTGTACTCTCAGAAGAATTTCCTGAGTTTTTGTAAAAGCATTGAGCTTTAAACATTTTTCAAACATAAATCAGTACTTTTTTCTCTCTTTCTCCTAACTCTCTGTACATGCCAGTGAGGAGCATTTTTATTAGAGCACTGCCTGCAAGGCACTACAGTCCACCTGCCTCCTTTTTCCCGATCATGAGGAAAATGCTATAGTGGCTGCTCATGCGTAGCTGGATCAGCAAACAGGTTATAGAACAGGAGGAATGTTGAAGACTGGGGCATGAATCCAGCCTGGTACCTGGGCAGATGGGGGTCAGGGATGCTGCGAGTAGGATGCAGGCGAGACGGGGGGCACCATCTCATCCCTCTGCTGAAAGGAGCAGGATGAAGACTTGTAACTGTGGGATGATCTTCTACAAAAACTTGCTGGTGTGTGTAATTGCCAGAAACAGCGGGAGTGGGGAAGGATGGGGAAACAGCAGAGACCGAGCACCCTCGCCTTGGGGCAGCCGCAATTCTCCCCTAGAGCCATGAGATGTCGCTGCTGCCCCGCACAAAAGTGGGATCGAGCTAATTTGTCAGACAGATCGCAAAGGCTGGGAGGTGGCTACTTTGTGCCTTGCTTCCCCTCTCCCCAAAACTGTCTTGCCTTAGCCCAGGCTCCTTCTCCATCCCTCCAGCTCAGCCTCAGCAATGTTCAGGTTGTCTCTGTTGTCAATACCTTGAGTTGGGGTGTGAGGGTCTGCACAGCGTCCACATCTTGCACTATTGCTCCTAAATTGGGTCTGCTTTAAGTCACCTTCTTCTGAATAGACACCACCAGGCTTCATCCATTTTTTCCAAAGGGCTCAAGTAAAAATTATATTTGCTTTAGATTTACTATCTGACCTGGTGTTTAGAAAGAGCAACAATGGTTTTTAAGCAGTGGTTGAAAGTACCTGCAATATATTCCCTGCTTGCTATAATATAGTATTTATTCTTGGCTTAAATCTTCATATGCATAAAGCAGATTTTGTAGGAAGCACAGGATCTTCAGTATTATGTTTTGCTCTACCTGCAGCAAGGCTTGATGTTGTTCAGCTCTTCAGTGTTCAAAATAAATGCAAATGCATGTCAGCAGGGAGAAGACTTAATTTTCTGGGAAGCTAAACAACTCTGCTTTCCTGTCAAATCCCATGTGGTATCCTAAATGAAAAGTTCCATCCCAAGTAACAGGTGTCCTTCATTAGCACTTAGAAATTCCTCTCTTGCCAAACTTTCCAAACAACTACAGGCACTCATCCCCAGGTGAGGTGGAAAGTAAGTGAGGTTTATCCCTGCAGCAAATCTTTTGGAAGGCACCATCTAACTTCACAGAAGGACTGCAGAGATACAGATAAGGAAAGCATGAATAGGAAGCATAGTCTTACTGAAGCACATAAATATGCCTTCTATTAATAGCTGTTTATTAAAACAAGTTATAAAATACATTTTCAAAGTTCAGATGAGTAACCATCTTAGCCGTTAATGTCCTGGAAATACACTTAGATCAAAGTTTTATGACCTCTATTTATTATGGCAGATAGCACTACCTGAAAATACCCACTTCTAAAATCTTATTAGTGTCAAATTCCTTATTTAGGCCAGTGATTTGACATTCCTGCATGAGTGAACATTAAAGTTTTTGCCTTTTTAACCTCCTAATCCTGGTGCATAAATCATTTATAACTGATTCTCTTCTATGTGTCTTTTTGGTGTTATTGGATTCTTATCTCTCATTCCAGTCTAGGTCTCCAATTTAATATATTAAAACTTCAGTTCAGCTTTGCTTTCCTTATTAAGATACAAAAGAAATAGAAGCTTATAAAGTTCTGAAAGAAAAGAATAATATGTTCTTCTTTTTTTTTTTTAAAAAAAAAGAAAATTAAAAAGTTTTAGTTTTAAAGGAAGGAAGGAAGATTATGTCATCCTCTTATGTGGATCCTCTTTTCAATTGTGGTATCAGTCCAGAGAGTTACTTTTAATTTTGAGCAAGTACATTTGTGTGCTCTCCCTTACCTGCTTTCATTCAGACAGTGATATCAAGCCCTGTAGCCTTGTTTCTGCGGGTGGGCTCCTCAGTAAGCCCTTGCCTAGAGTGTTGCTGGAAGATCTCTCCCTGAGGACCTGCAGGTAGGATCAGTCTGGAAGTACATGGACGCTCTAACATGAAATTCTCCCTTATTTATTTTACCTTCTTCTTCTAGCACTTAGAGCATAGCTAGATGAAAAAAGTAAAATCATGACTCACTTCACCAGCAGAAAAACAGCAAAAAAACCCTAACAGCAAACCTCTGCTCCAAGCACCTGAGGTGTTTATATCAGTAGTAAAAGCAATGGAACCTGGTGTCTCAGAAATGCCCTATTTAAAAGGTTTTATTATGCTGACAGATGAAACATTTTAAAGTTATGAGAAAACTGAGGGGAGCAGCTTTGTTATACAGGATTTATATTCACAAATTCCTGGTGATACCCACTGTAAGAGTATGACGGACTACAAAAGACAGGTCTGATCCTTTGTGAGGGTACATCCAAGATGCCCAAGGGATGGATGAACTTGCAATGATAGCAGGATCACACTGCAAATTAAAAATTCATCCTTCACAGAATTAGACACTTGAGTCACTATTGTATATAGGAATAAGGGTAGTTAAAACTACATATTTTTTGAACAAAGACGAAATGTATATTGCAGAGAGATTTTTGTCTGCATTTAAATGAAATCAGACTGCTTTAAATAAAAAAAAATCTTGTTCATTCCTGAAATATACCTGCAATTACGTAAATGTGAACATCAAGCAGTCTTCCTTCCCAGTCCCTGGGAGATTGCTTAACCTTTTTTATAGATATACCTCTCCCTCCCCCCACCTTGTAGCCTGCATATCTATCGGGTCAGTTGGCCACACCATGTGCAAGGAACCTGGTAGCAGATGAAAAGACCAAGACTATGCAAACTAGTGTTTCATTTTCCATTTGGATGTATAAAGCATAAACCAGACACAAAGGCTAATGAAGTGATACTCAAATTAAGCAGCTTAGACTCAGAATTAACTATTGATTTAGTTGAAAGTGATTTGTATTCAGGTGGGTAAACGGTCTTTTTTGTTGCTACAACTGAAAGCTCTGACCAACTAGCAGGTGAGGAGATTGCAGGTAGGTGCCTTTGGGTGTTAGGAAGAAATCAATGTATTGTATTGCCCTGCTAGCACCATGCTGGGACCCAGCCACGTCATTGCTGTCTTGTGTCTGTTTCCAAGGCAGCTTGTAAGAAGCTTGCGAAATCAATTTGGCAAACTTCCACCAGAGCTTTTTAGGTTACCCTACTTTTTTTTCTGATTTGGGATTCATCCGAATGAAAACCAACTTTGGAGCACAGCTAGGTGACTCTTGCCTCTGGACGGCTTCACAGAGTTGAAGTCCTCTGGAGGGACTACAGGAGAACACCTGTGTTCTGGGGTGCAGGTTTGCCAGAATGGGACATGACCTGAAACACACCTATGATGCCATCCAAAAAAAGGTATTCTATGAGCTTTGCAACACTTCAGACTGAGGATAGTAAAATACTGTAAGACCTCACTGTCATTCAGTGTTATGCTGCTATAATTAATTCCTGGTTCAGCTGCCAGTTATTGCAGATGGCCTTCTGCAGACAAAAGGGGATTCCCCCTCCCCCTCCATTTATTTTTATGCAAGTTCCCTGACCTGGAAACCTGACATTTTATAGTTCACACTTATGCACATTTCAGCTCTTCTCTTTGAGTCCTGTTTAGGAACGGTATTGACAGCAAAATGGGACAGACAGTAGAGTTAGCACCCACCTAGAGGAAACGTGAACAGCACAAACTTGCCAGGATTCTCAGCCTCAGTTACTCTTCCTTTACTACCTAAATTCATTTATCCCAACATCTATTTCAAGTGGTTGTTTTTCTAGATAACTTTTTCTATACTATCCAGCACCACAACTGCTCTCTCAGTGCAGAAAACCAGAATATTACTCCTGCTTTAATGCTTTTAAAAACAGATGCTACGGCATCCAGTATTAGTTTTCCCTTGCTTCTCAAAAGAAAAGGGCAGAAAATAGGAATAACGTACTCAACAAACTGACAAGCCTACCTCTGTTCAGAGCACTGCAGAAACTGCCAAAGAACACTGGGTTTGTGGTAGAACAACATCATGATATCACTGCCAAGGTCAGTCAGCCTTGTGCACTGGGCTGGCAAGCCAAAGCTACTTACATAAGTAATGGCTGTTGGCAGTCAACTTAAATTTGGCACACATTTCTCCGCTTTTCTCCAATGTAAAAGGAAAAAAGATATTAAAGTTGTTCTGCCTTAAGCTATTTTTCCTCACTTGTTTATTTTCTACATTCCTTCCAGTTCAAGATGCTCACAATTACACTTACAAGCATAAAATTCAGTGTTCAGCAGGGGTGTGATGTTTTTTTTTCAGATTCTTTGTGGCTGCTGGGATTTTCATCTCATTGATGGCATAGAGATGCCAATAGGAAAGGTCATGAAAATAAGTTGGTTCATCAAAATCTAATCCTCCAGTTTCATTGTGAATATGTATTTCTTGCATCTGTCTCATGCCAAAACCTGATATTTCAACAACTGCTGTAACTGAAGTAACTGTTGCTTATGGTGGATGTCACTGCAAGCCAAGATGGATTACTCTTCAACTTCACTATCTTGTCTAAATAGAAAGGCAGATAAAATGCATGCATCTATCCCCTGCAAGGCAGCAGCACGTGTGGGGCTAGTGCAGAAAGCCCTACGCCCTTAGGGTGACTGAGGAAGGGTTGGGTGCCATGGACTGAGCTGAAAGGTGGCTTCCAGCCCAGGGCTAGGTCTGTTGAGAGGTTGTCAGGGCGGCCCCAACCACTACTTCCAAACTTTCTCTGCCCTGAGATGGCAAGTGGTTAACGGGAGCTTTAGCAGAAGAATAGACGAATGTGGAAATCAGCCCTGCCATTTCTTACATTATCTGAGAGCTGTTCAGCCATGAATTGTCTGCAATAATTAGCATGAGAATATCTCCGTGATGACATTCATACTGCATAAAAGGGTCTGCATTTCCTCTATCAAAGTGCATATTTATGAACTGAATCTCCAAAAGACAGAGCCTTTGATAGTATTATTTTAATATTTTTTGCATATCATTTAGAAGTTTAAACTTCAAGAAGCTCTAATAATAAAAAAGACTACAGATTTCTGCTAGTCCTCTCCATTCGTTGTAAACAGAAACATATATGGGAGTCATTGTTTAAATATGAAAGCGATAGAGTGTATAAGATAGGATGACATGAATAAATTTAGTTTTGATGTTTAATGATCCTGAGAATAGTGACTTCAAAAACCCAACCTTGAACACTGAAGCCACTACCTGGCATAAGTTTTTCACATTTTCCATTTATTTCTTGACCTTGGTGACAGTCTATTCTGAGTCATACTGAAAAAAACCCTCTACTTTCTATGTTCATTCACTTGGATGCATTCTTTTGCCCCTTTGTTGTTCTATACATCTTATTTTATATACCTGATTACTGCAATTCCTCATAACTTAAACTTGATGCAAATATAGACTTAGAAAGGGAAGGATTGCAGGACTAATCTTCATCAGAGGCTGGATTGCAAAGATGTACAATACACATGCTGCCACCAGCTTGAGTAACTTGAGGAGCTTGAGTCTGACAGTCTTCAGTTTGGGGAATGGCAGTTTCTTACTGGAGACTTGTCAGTGTAGCCTGCCTGAAGCTGGCAGACCTGTAGCTTCTTCCACTTCTGAAGCCCTTATATTATTTCCAATAATTTGTTTTAGCACTCACACCAAACAGATATCTGAAAATTTAAAACTTTGAAGCCTAAAACCAGATGATGATTACTTTCTGAAGTGTTTATAGAGCCTACATTCCACTTGTCTGTTATTCTTATGGCAAAAATGGACAAGCATGTGAATTATCCCAGGCTCAGACAAGCCAGCCTGAAAGGGGACTGGAGAAGGGATTGTACGTATGAAGCCATGTGTAAGAGGAAGTCATGGGCCACCAAGGCCAGTGTCATGGGATGCCAGGTTCATTTACTCCCAGACCCAAGTACTCCCCTGGCTCTTCTGCACTGCTCATTAGAAACAATTCCTCACACTTCCCCCTACAGACTGCATCTGCTCCTTCTTTCATTTGTAAGACCCCCGATGCCACAGGTGAAGACAATTATCCATCCATGATGGCATTGGAGTTTCAAGAGCCTGAGCAGATCTATGAATTGCAGCAGAAAAAAAGGTTTAGTTTCTCTCTACTTTTTAAAGGTTGATAAGGTAAAGTTTGGAAAGTCGAGGAGAAAGTAAAAGCAAATATTAGTGAGGTACAGCCTCTCTGAGAACAAAGAAAGAACTTTTAAGATAACAACTAAAACAATGTTTTTCTTGCTACACAACACTGCCTGCAAACCTTCCTATAAGCTTCCCACGTGGAGATATTTTATTTCAAAGTTGTCAGTATTAGGAAATCACAATTCCTGTAGCTAAAGCCTCCTTCTTTTGTTAGAAAGCAAACATAATTTCAAGACTTGTATTATTTAGGCAAATTCTTTAATGTTTTGTTTGCACCTCTAAAGATTAATTTCTGATATAAATTACATCTTCTATTATTTAACTATAAATAATTTGCATTTAATTTATGAATGCAGCTGGCAGCACATTTTTTACCACAACAAAATAGAGTAACACATTTCATACTCTTAGGGATGAGAATGATCTGTATGGATACCGGTTAAATCTCATTATTAAAGAAAATAACTAATATTTGCTGAATAAATAGGTATTCAAGACATCTCTGGTTTTTGGTTTGGGGTTTGTGGGTTTTTTGGAGTTGTTTTTTTTTTCAAAACTGAATGGAATTTTTTTGATTAAAAAAATGTCTTTGTGCTTTAAAACTTCTGGAAATAGTACATTCTTGTCTGGCATGCATATTAACTGCTCAAAATAGTAATAATAGTGAGTGATTGTATTTGCAGAAAGATTAATAAAATTATCTTCCTTATCTTTCAGCTGTTATTTATCTGCTTGGGATGTAAGTTCTTTGGTGGAGAGATTAACCTTTAATAGCCAAATATGCTATCAGCCAATATGGTTGAGTGAGTAGGAATGAAATCAGTGTACAAAAATATACTTATATTTGTACTTATAAAGAACAAAGTTCATTTCTCCTGATATTGCACACTGGACTCATAGAGGATTTGTCAAAAAAAAATATATTCAACACCAACAGCTGTTCAGAGCTATTCTGATCTTCTCCTGATAAAATTCCTTTAAGAATCTATGTGCCTCTTATTTAACAAGAAATTTTATAAGGTATGTTTTGGTAGATATTAAAGAACTTTGTCCACACAAAATTTTTGACCATAGTACACTATTTTCATGTTATCTACTGTGATGACCATTGAGAGATTTAAAGATTGTATTTAAATTCTTCCATTACTCCGTTTTATAAACCATGCCAGTGTTATCTAGAAATAACTCTTACCATGTCTTTCACCATCATTGCTTTGTCAAAACCCCACTGGTGGTGATGGAAGGAAGCCCAGATGCTCTCTCTGCTCCCAGCTACTCATGCAAAGGAAGCCATGGAACCTGCATGGGGCCTCAACATGGACTCCAACATGCTGGTTCTCCTTAGATTGGGCATTTACTGGAATAACATGAAGAAATTTAGCATATCCCCTTTTTTCTTTAAATTCTGAAACACAATAAGAATTGAACAGAAGAAATCTGTCAGAAAATGGATAAGAATAAGAAAATGTTGGTCTATACATAATAAACAGTGAAATGTTTGTCCTGATTAGCAAACAACCAAATAATAAAGATTATGGAGAACTGGCTGAATGGTTTTGGAAACTGTTAATTCATCACCACTGGAAATTCTTGTGGCAACACACAGACCAATTTTCAAGGATGTTTTTTCTTGGATCTGAGACAATATTTCTGAACAGAAAAAAAAATGAGGATAATTGGTGGTTCAGATGTTTACAGGGCATGTGGGAATCCTCCCCACTCTATTCAAGGCTCCATCTTCCCTCAGAAAGGAAACTTAAATGTGAATCTCCCAAGTGAACGTTTCAGCTATTGTCTAATCTGAGATGGGTGAGATTTCACAAAAGAATTTAACACGGTTTCAATTGCATCCTGATTTTGTACAGGATATCGTTTGGATGCTTTAAACAGCTGCTGTGACGTGAAAGGATTGTTTCGAATACTGGTGCAGGGGTCTGCTCCATCTCTCTCTATCCTTACCCCTCCTCCCTCTGCCATGCAAGTGAGAATCAGGAGAAAGCTTATAGTCTTATGCTTATGAAGTTATCAGAATAAAAATTCATGCACATGAAAGGAAGATAATAAATCCTATTACTATTAGGATTGATTTAAAAATCACAGTTGTTTAACTCATCGTTGTTATTCATAATTCAGTTTATAACTATAAAAGATGAAGGGGAATATGTCCTACTTTTCCCTTTGGATTTGACAGCGCTTCTGATAAGTAGCTTTGCCATGAAAACCAGTGGCTGTTTAGTTTCCCCTGCTGGTTTTTTTGGCCTTCCAGCACACAAAGAAAGAAGAAAAACTGGAAAAAGGCAGGGAGGTTGGAGACACACACACAAACAAAACATGTCAGGCAATTACAGCACTCAGTGTGACTTGTGCCAGCCCTTTCCTTGTTGTTTGCCTGTAAACTGAGCAGTTAACAGTGTCTTTTTCAACTAAAAGGAGGTGTTTGCTCTTATTAATGACTGGAGGACAAATCTAACCCCTAATGGCTGTGACTAATAGCCCAAAGTCTGCAACTCCATGGAGCAGGAGCCTTCAGAGCATGGTAAAAGGAGACAAGTGTAAGTCAGAGCTCTGAATCCAGAGAACAGGGGTGAAGTCTTTAATTGCTCATGTCCTTACTAGCACCCATTTATTCCCCTTAAATGCACAATCTCTGGAGGTAGCTCTTATGCCTGGGCTTGCTGACATGATTACACATCCAAACAGATCATGCACACCTGACTTGCATCTGCCATTGCTGTGATTGGATGTTATCCCATCTACCTCTACAGATTTTCAAACTATCCTTCTCTGAGAGGCCTCTGCACAGAGGCAGAGGTCAGGCAGTGGCACACAGGGCATGGGGATAACCTGTCAAAAGCCTCATCTCTGTTGACTTGTTCCTCAGGTAACATATCAAACAGGATCTGGGAAATCCAGTTCCCCCCTTAAAGCCTTCTCAGATTCCTCCAGTGTTGGTTAATGCCTCACAATGAATTTAACAGTCCCTCTAGGAGTTTTGTGTTTGCATACTGTAGCCATTTGTAAAGAAATAGCTGCTTCCAATAAGTGGGTCTGCTCTACTTTTTTTCTGACTCATGAGGGTTTACAGCTGCTGCTTAGTGTATTTTTGTGTTGCTGCCCCAGAAACCTGTGTTTGCTTGTCCTACCAGCTGTGTTTGATTTCTCAGGACTTTACTTGCCTCTGTGCTGAGATACAGAGTCACCTGGAAACCCTTCCCTCAAATCAGTTTACTTTGTCCTGTACTTTGGCAGACATCAATAAACATCCTCAGCTGAACAGATCTCAAGCCAGGAAATATTTCCTGACATGCAGGAAACATGCTCTCTTCTCAGATTACTTTAAGTGGTGACGCTTAGCTTTCTGTCAGCCACCTATGAAATTGTTGCCCTTTTTTTTTTTCTATTTGCTGAACCTTTATTTATTTTGTACTTATTTCACTCACACTTTTCTTCAATTATGGAACCATTCTACCTGATATTACTGCTAGTTCAATTTTTCCCTCTCTATAATTTCACGTGAATGCTCCCCGTACTAAGTAGTATCTATTTTTACAGGTCTTTTGCTCTGTGTTGTTTTCCATTTGTTTCTCTTGTGTCTTCTAGTCAAGGGAAATCAGAGGCATAGATTTGACTACTTGCTCTTACTCATGCTACAAAATGGCTTATTCAGGGAAGAGTGTTCTGCAAGCATAAAAATGCCAAAAATCTGTGCTTTTATCAGGTAATGATATTTGAACATTCAATACTGGAGCATTGCATGTACCTTGTGTGGTCTAAACCAAAAAAAACCAGTAGTGAACTATTAAAATGCAGCCAGTAGCACAGGTTCCTCCTTTATCTTTTAAAGTACAGTTCATTTATATGTTGATACACAACAACTGACTAACTCATTTTGATATCTCACTTCTAAGCCCAGCAATTTTATTTTGTTGAGCAGGTTCCCAAGCAGGCAGAGTGAAAGCTGATCCCAGAAGTTCTTCCTCCAAAGAAGTGATGTGCACTGCAAGACACATCTTCCAGCTGAGGTACTAACCTGACACTCAGAACTGAAGATCAGTCCAGAGTAGATTGCAGTGGTGGTGAAGGCCACCACAGCAGCAAGGGGCATGACATGGAACATTGTACTCTCTGTCTTTGGCTGCTCTGCACATGAATGCCAGACTGCTAAAGATAAAGACCACAAAACCTACTTCTTGCCCACCTTTAAGCTGTTCATTCACTGGCCAGCAATCAGCAACCAGTTTGCAACCATGGCCAGTGAACTGTCCTAATGTATCTACTGCCCCAAGATGAATGCCTGGTGCTGCATCTCCTCCCCAAGATCTCGTTCCTCAGCTACTGTGGAAATGTGGCAGAAATAAATCCTCCCTCTGCATATGTACAGACTGACAGGTCACCTCTCTCCTGGTGAAAGGTTACCCATCAGCAGTTATGGAGGTCTGGCTGTAGTGTTCTGTGACACAAGGACTATTGACATTTGATGACCTCTTTCCTTGGTCAGTCTAAATCCACATTACACGTCTCCTTGTCCTTCAGCTCTCTGAGGTTAGGAAACTGGAATTCCCTATAGTAATATGGTACTGGCAACATTGACCTAAGCGGTTGCTCCATGCTATGTAGCATTTATTCCCTTTCGTTTTTGTGGCTGTTGTTCCACAACACTCTGTGCCCTGAGATCATGCAGCTCTGCAGCATCAAAATGAGGGATCAGCTTGACGGCTGGTATTTTCAAATCTTGTATTATTTAAAACCTTTTGAGGAGATGTGTTACTAGCTTGTACATTGGTCTCTCCCACTCTCAACCAAATAACAGATGACACCATTTAACTGCCAGAGCACACGATCCATCATTCCTTGCAACACCACAGGTGCACTGGCTACACCATATGGCAACTACTTATACTTGAACAATCCCTTTGCATGCATTTGCAGTAAAGAGTATTTATTAATCTGGATCTGGTGTCACATGCTGATGTGCTTAAGACAGGCCAAATTTTGTAAGCCTCTCCCCACCTGTCATTTTCAAAGTCATGGTTTAGTCTTGGCTGATGATCAGCTGTCAGGGGTTTACAGCCTGCATAGGTCAAACTTCTAGCTTTCATCTGAGCTACAGTAATACAATTTTAAGTAAAAATTAGTGGCAGTAATAAGCCTTTTCTACATTGACTCCAGAAGGTTTTGACTTTTTCTTGGTGCAGGAATATTTACTTTAGTGATTCCCAGAACAGGGAGAGAGCTAGCTCCATCCTGACCTGGTTTGTGCTCTTGCTGTTGATCCTGGTCTCAGAGCAAAAGTGGCAGCACCATAAAGGGTCACAGAGTCCTTGCTCCCAAAGACAAACATTCACTGACTGGAACCACAGTACACAGAAACAATACTGGTAATATTTTATGCAGCTCTTCTTTATGCTACAGCCTCTGCACTTGATTTTCTTTAGGACCTGAAAAAGAAACTTTTAAATGCCTGCAGGAAGGCTTGTCCTGGGAGATTTCTATTCTGCTTCAGCAGTCTCAAGGGGTTAAGAAAAGCATCAGCAAAGTGTGCCTTCCAACTTCAAAGCAGTAAGGTCTTGTTACTCTAAAGCTCTGTACCTGCTGCGTTCAGTCACAGAAGAAACCTGTTAAACTCACTTAAAAAAAAAAAAAAGTAAACGAAAAAAATCCCCAAAGTAGTATCAGTAGATGTTCAAATCTCATTTTTTATCTTTGGAGACTTAAAACATTCACATTTTTTTAAGAAACTATTACTGTGTTTATCTGTACACTATTAAACAAATAAAGGAGATCTAACTTTTTCCTTTTGCTTTTTACAATTATCCACTGTTCCCCTTTTTGACAATTAAAATAAAATTCAGAAATGATGGTCACATTGTTTTAAGAAAACATACTTCTCCATGATTTAAGCAGCAATCTTTTCTGTGGTTTAGGCACTGTTCATAATACAATGAAAAAACCAAGCAGGGGTGAGCTCTTCTGAAAACCTGAAGAGATTTAAAACAAAAAAAAATTACTTTTCTATTTTATGGCAGGTCTTTATTAAGAGATATTTCCCCTCATCTTATCTGAAACCTACTGCAATTTTAAACTTGATTTCTACCCTTTTATTTAAGTGGACACTTCAACATCTTTAAAGCAATTTAAAGTTCAGATATTAAACATGAATAATTGCCTTCTGGTTCCAGTACATGATGAAATAAAAACTGACAATGCATGTCTTCTTGTGACATTCACACCTGCATCTGTGACAGAGACTTGCAATTTGATGAAATTAACTTTACTCTGGACCAGAAGGGCAAGGTTTAAAACAGTTTCACTATCATATTCTAGGTCAATTTGCTTCCTTCTGAAATACCTGGAGCACAGAATGGAGGTGGTGGTGGGAAAGGAGTGAATGAATCTGAGTGCTTTTCAGTCCTTTATTGTCATGTAGCATCTGATGGAGTGGAAAAAAAAAAAGACGGTTATCAGCATCTTATCACCAAGTTGTTTAGAGAGGCAATAGGAAGACAAGCTTGCTGATCTCCACCATTCAAAGGCCCCAGTTTCTGTGCTATTACCTGAACCAATTAGCAAAAAGTGCAGCATTCTCCCACTGAAGCTCCCTTAGCCTCTCTCTTGCAGGCTAACCACTGCTGCTCAATTAGGGGTGCAAAATGTGTACTTGAGAAGAAGTCCATCTGAGACGTCCCTGCTTAGTTCGTGGACAGTGCATGCAACAGAAAAAACAATAGTGAAATTAACTGTATAAATGATGTAATGAATTATTCATGCCCGTTTGTGAACATAGTTAAAACTGGTGGGAATTAAAGGATAGCTATTTAAGTAAAAAAGTATATTTTAATGAAATCTAAATATTAGATGGAATTTTACATGGAAATACTCAGGAGCCTTACACATCATTTCCAGGGAAGGAAAAGGCATATTTTTTAATCTCTTGAGGTGCCAACTCATTAATTAGTATGAATATGAAAGATATATGCTTAGATGCATCAGTCAAGTAATTATTGAGGAAGTATAATTTGAGAGTGTAGTCTGGCAATGATAAGATATTTTTATGCTCAATTATATTCAACTCATTGACATTTTATTTGGCAGGTTCTAAACAAGTAAAAGAAAAACCTCCTGCTGCCAAGAAGGCCTGCTTTGGTAAGTGGCTTCCCATGAATCAGTTCTTGACTTCTGAAGAAAGTCACAAAGTGGTTAGTTTGGGACCATAGCACATTCCTCTTGCAAAACACAGGCTTTACTGCGAGACCTGCTGTACCACCACTGTTGCTCAGCTTCCAGATCTTCAGGTGGCTGCCTTCTCAGGGCTACACTTTGCTGTCCTCATTTGTTGTCTGCTGCTTGCGCTGCTCAGCCAACCTCTGCTTTCAGGCAGGCTGCGAGCAAAAAGATGTTGAGGTGGTAGTGCTGCTGCTGCTGTGAGAAAGCAGTTCCTTTGCCTTAAAATTGCTTCCTTTGAGATTTGGAAAAACTGTGAGTTGCTACAACCTCTAGAAACCTCTCCTGCTTCCAGAAAGTCTGTATAATGGAGACTGTGGAAGTCAGGTCAAGCCCTTCTCCCTATATACTCTCTATATAATAGCTACATAAAAGCAGTGTGAATGAGGTTTATGTTAAGGGCTTTGTCTCTGTTTCACTGGACATGATCTGATTTCTACCAAAGTTGTTATTTCCTATGTGACTGGACTTGAAGAACACTCGTTAAAATAATTTCCTTGCAGAAGATAAGCCCTCTTCCTAAGTGGACCTTTCATTCTCCCCCCATCATAATGTGTATATGGGATGGAGGCAGATTTTCCCTCCCATTCTCATTAGAATCAGGTCCTCAAACAGAGACCTGTGTGACAATGTCTACATTTTCAGCATTGATCAAGTGTGCTGTAAGGTCTGTCGCATCACAGTGATTTTTCCTTTCAGTATTTGAAGTGATTTTTCAGGACTTTACACAATCTCTCTTCAAAGCAAGGCTGCACAGTGAAGCGTAGGATTGTGCATTGCTCAGAGCTCTTAATGTTTTTAGTGTTTCGTATCACTTACAACAAGCAGGCTGAAGAGAGTCTGAAGCCTCAAAGGCAGCTTTTTAATTCAAAACCTTCTGGGAGGCAGTCTCTTATTTTTGTGGCTTTGCCGGAAGAATTCAAATGACTTCTCCCATTGACTTCTTTCATTCACTTTTTGCATTTTTCCACTCATTTGCTGCAGACCAGTTTTGTGATCTCCCTTTACATTTGATACTGACAAATGGGGATCAAAAAAAGAGGCTTCACTGCAAAGCAGAGTAAAGCAAAGGTTTCGACTCTCTTTCACGTGGCACTTTCCATTTCATCACAACTGGCAGCTCAAGGCATCACAGTCAAATGTGAGGTGCTCTTGTGCCTCATAACAAATGCAGTAAGTGGTTTAATTTTCTCTTTAAGTCCCCTCCCTGTGGTGTTGTAGGATAAATACCTTGCATGACTTATCACTGCAAAGTTGAGACCACTTCCCAACTTGTTCTTTGAATAACCTTTTCTTTTTTAAAAAATCTCTAGTTTTCATACTTGTGTTTGGAATTTATCACTCTGTCTCCTTAAGGACTGAAAGTGAAGCATCTTTTGAAAGTGTATGTCCACTGTTTGCTCTATTTGTGGCTGAGGAGAAAGGTCCCCTGGCATTTTGTGCCTGTAAACAACTAAGTGAATAACCTTAGATCTAGGGAGTGCATCCAACTATTTTCCAGTAAAATTATGGACTCTTAGGTCTGTACTCAGCTTTCTTTCAAAAATGGCTGAAAGGTCTGACACTGTGAACATTAAGTAACAGAATTAGGTCTGGTGATGTTGTAAGCTATAACATAAGAAAAGGAAATATTTTCCCCTGCTTTTCAGGAATATCACACTTCCTCTTCCAAATTATGGACTAATTTGTGTCTATTATATTAGAATATGTTTTGTAGTTCTCCATTCAATTTTTAAGTGGCTTGTAAGTGAGAAAGGCAATTCAGCCTGTGAGAACTTGGACAATAGCAGCAGAAGGCAGCAAGTCATCAACAGAGGAGAAGCTCGGCTGGTCAGACCTCTCTGATGCATCTGTAACACAATTAAATACCCATAATGATCTTTGTTAGGCCCAGCATGTAAGTCAACACAAACAACTTTCAACTTAATGAAGATTTTTCCTCTAAAAAGTAACCTTTCAATTCTATTGCCTTTGTACTGTTTTACCCATAAGCTAAATATTATAATGCTTCACTCTCATTCACCCTTCACATATCGAAGTGAAAACTCTGACCTAGTGTATTCTAATTAATTGGCTTATTAGCTTCACATTATATCAGTAATGGTGTAATAGCCAACATAATTACTAAGACTTGAAAAATTATACTTTGCTGTACTATTTCATGAACTGTGAGTTGGTTCTCTCTTCTTATTAACTTTCTTACTTAATGGGTTGATCAGATCTTTCAACTACCTAGACCATTGATCAAACTGATAATTTTAGATTCCAGCTGCAATGCTGTTTGAATACCATTTTTAACTAATAAAATTCCATGAAATTTAGTCATTATCCTTAAGCAAATTACTTTGGTTTTGGTTTTTTGGTTTTTTGTTTGTTTGTTTGTTTGTTTGGTTGGGTTTTTTTGTCAAATTACTATTTTTGTGTTCTCTAAGATTCTGGTTTACCTTTGTTTTTGATTAAAAGTTTTTCTCATTTTCTGGAAGAAAATGGAACTTCTAAAACCTTTCCTTGTTTAAGTAGAAACCTAACTTTTAATCAAAACTTGTTGAGACTCACAATTTTTCACCAGTTTACTCTAGAAGCCAAATCTAATTCTGAGAGTTGTTCTGATCACAAGTATTTTTTGGGTTACAGTACAAAGATACGAAAAAGACTGTTTGTGAAATCCTGTTGAATGGGATAAAAAGGTGCTATATGTTTTTGATAAGGAAAACTGCAATAAAGGTAAGACAAGAAGACTTTCTGAAGCCATCAGGGCAAGAGATGGCTGTTCTCTATACCTCTGAGTAGGTTCAAGATGCTTGACTATCTTCAGGAGTCCTTCTTTCACTTCAGTGGGTTTTGGATACAGCCCTTGACATAAAAACATGGGTGTTTTCTGTTTTAAGCACACTACTATGTTATGCCATTCAGAAGACATTCCCTGCCTGCGCTGGGGCCCACAGTGCCTTCTGCTGCATGGGCTCCTCCTCCTTTGTGGACAAGATTCATCTACTCTCCCTGGTTGCTAGCCCAGGATGTCTGCTTATAGAGAAGTAGTCCCAGCCAGTTTCACCGATGTCCCTGTGTCCCTGACAGAGGGACAGGTCCAAAGCATTTCTGGAATATTTGTCCCTAGATCATGAAAGCAGAAGGGCAGTGCGCAAACGTAAGGGAGTCATTTTCATTGAAATCATTTTGGAAGACCCTGATTGAATTAATAAGCAAACCATCCCTGACATGCTTGTTTGGAATCAGTTGCAGGATAACCTTGTGGCTTCTGGCAGATGAACCTATACTTTTGCAATGCTGTGACAGCTCGAAGAGTTTGATGCTGTCTTGACTCAACGTATCAGTCATCTTTCCCTGTGGGGAAAATATCTCCCTTCACAGCTGCCCAATTGAAAGGGAGAGTTGCTGGGAGAAAGACTGACACAAGAATTTAAGGTTCACTGTGAGAAATTCAGTGATGGTATAAATTCCTTCAGAGCTCACCCATCTGACCAGGAAACAAAGTGGAGCTGTGGATCATCACCCATTAACAAGATCCATTCTCCCTGTGCAGTTGTGCAATCAAAATCATCCAGTTTCACAACTCTATCTTAAGCCTAGAAAAAATGTTGTAAAAATGGCTAGTTATTACTTAATAAATAACCAGAAACTACCTTTTTAATGTAGCAGACAGCACCTGAAAATATGTTCTTCTGACAAGAATTTTATGGGGTGTTACTTAATTCTATTGTGTTGGGTGCAATCAGTTTAATAGCTCTGATTTTCCTTGACTTCTGTGTATGAGGAGCATTATTATGAAAGGAAACATGTAAAAACCCCTAAAGGTAACAGCACAGACAAAAATGGGTAGGAATCAGTTTGGGCTTGAATGTGAGACACAAATGTCAGTGGAGGCCTACAGGTGGTTTTACACTTTCCTACTTGAGGCATCAGTGCTCAGTTCATACTGCATTGCTGATTAGTGGAGGTATTAAAGCCACAGCCCTTGATATTAAAGAGAAGGAGGTGACGGTAGGGAAATTTCAGTCCCAAATTGGATGAATTTGCCGTATCTCTGGCTGCAGCGCAACACTCATTTAGTTGCAGATGAATTTAATAGACAGGATGTTGAATGAGGAATTACTTCCCAGAGTAGTATATTGGGATTAGGTAGAATCTGCCTAAAGCTTGAACAATAGGTTGCCTTTGTGTTAATTCATGCTTTAAAAATGATTAAATGTACCTGACACTTTGGGTAATCTTATATATTTAAATTAATATGAACCTCAAATTGTGTTTTTGGAGTAATTTCTTCTCTAGCATATGCCTATGTTATAATATGCATGATGTAAATATAACTGTATATCTTATGGTTTCTTGATAATTTAAAGAAGAGAGGCTTTTAAATCAGCTATTAAATTACCATTCAGAGGTCTGATCATGTTCTAATTTCCGTACAAAGTCTTCCACAGGGGATAAATCTGGTTTAAATGTTCTCCTCTTCCTAGGATTTTATACCCTGTCTTTAAGATGATAGAACATTCCTGCATTTCTAACTGAAATACATTACAACCTCGTGAAATGTTTTATCTCAATTTTGTCAAATAAGTCTATATTTCTATTGGAAATGTATCCAGAATTATGAAGAAAAACTTGATTTCTGATTTTGTTCAGTTCTCTTACTCTACCCACAGGCTTGATAACTGATAAATTGAGTGATGCACAAATAGTGATGATGGAGCTTTAAATACTTCTAAATGCTAGTTGTTTCTTCAAATTCCCTTATTTACTAGCAGAATTGACATTTTGCATTTTATTTCTTCTGGCTTCTGGGGCGGGTATTTGCTGACTGCTTTTCTGAGCAGTGAAATTGCAGCTAGTTTTCTTGTGCTGAATCAAGGGATGATTTCCTGCTCTGCAGATTTGAAGAGTATTTGGTGCTTTCCCCTTGCTCACCATGGAAGAGACTTGCTTTGCTCTGCAATGAACTTCTAGCATTACTGGAGCCTGGGACAAACAGGCTATGAAAGCCTTGGGAAGGATATTTGTTCTGCAGATATAAACAAAAAAATTATACAGCTCAAGGAAAGTCAACCAGAGACAAGGATAGTAGTGGGACACTCTGGGCTTTGTTTCCTATTCCCTCCCTTCCTAGGTCTTCCTACAATTGCTGCCTTTGCAGCTGATACATGTTATGACATATCCCATTTTCTGACAGCAAATCTCAGAAATATTTACTGCATTCGTTGTTCCTCTCTTCTTCAACATTATTGCATAAAATAGTGTCTTTTATCACAAATAATGTCATGCTTTCATGCGTGTCCACATGGCTGAAAACAGATAACCTGTGTCCATGTGGGCTATGGAAAACCTGAATAATAAAAATTATGATAGCTTAATTCTTATGTTTTGTGAATTTTGCCTTGCAAGGTGTTATCAATCAATGTTGAGTTCTACTTCCATCAGCAAAACACCTTCTAGTAAATTTACATTGATGACAGAGGCTTATGTAGGAATTCTGTCTTCTTCTCTTTGATGAAATTATTATAATTAGAAAATACAATTAAAAGGTTGGTCTGGGCTCCAAGATTTAAAGTAGTAATGATAAAATCAGAAATACTAAATCTGAAACCAGACTCAGCTTGTGCCCTTCTTTTGCAGCCTTATTGTGTTTATTTAGTAAAAATAGATATTTATTTTGTTGGTAAGTTGTTGAGCTTGTAGTTGCATACTCAACATGCAAATTCAATATATGCTTTTTCTGGCTCCCATGAATTTTCAAAACTTAATAATTCTTTTCATGATGCATGAACTATGAACAATACCTACGTCAGCCTAGCAGATCTATCTCAAATTATATAATACAATTATAATTTTGATACCGTGTTTCCATTGAGTAAAAAAAAAATTCAAAATTGTTTGAACGAAATGCTTTCCAAACATGGTTCCTTTGCCTGGGTTTACTGTTCCTGTTAACATGACCATTCACCATAGGCATGTGGTCTATGTTTTTTTCATTCCAGCTGCACTAAAATTATTCCACAGACAGCAAGCTGTGATCCACTGCTAGAGCAGGAGAATAAGGATGCCTTTGTCAATCTCTATAATGGACTAATCTATTCCTGGGCAGGTTCCAGAGCGTATTTCCAATAAATTCTCACTATCACAAATTGCCCAGACATATGTAAACCCAAAGGATACCATTAATTTTGATTCGATACAGATTATAGCAGACTAATTATTTGTTCCCACAGATGGGGCATAAATACATCCATTGTTAAAGGATAGCATGTACGTCTCTAAAAAATGTATACTTTTCAAGGCTTCCTTTCCTCCTTTGTTCTTCTGTTGCCCTCTAACACTCTCAGAAGTTACTGTCATTGGGCACTAATTTAATAAAAATTCAGGAGATCCTAATCAAAATGATAACCACCAAAACTCTACAATTGTTTTTCTGTGTAACAAATGTGATTGAAATTCTGGTCACAGGAAAGTTGTAGGCAAAATTTCCTTGGCTTCTGTAGGGATTGGAATTTCATCTAAGGTGAATATTACTTTTTATTTAGACACAAATATCTCATAACAGTTTCTCATTCACAAGTCTTGTCTATCTTAATACTATATTAAGCAAGCCAAGGAGCTGTAATCTAAAGGATATTGTCAAGTGGAGGCTGAACATATATTCATTTCAGGTACTGTATGCTAAATACAAATCTCTTTACCTGGTTTGTGATGTGTACCAGCAGATAATGTTATGAGCTATGTCCCGTGTGCTGTGGGGATCATCACTCTGAAGGCAGAGGAGGACTGTAAAAAAACAGCAATGGAGTGGGAATGAAAATAGTAGCAGTGGAAGAGAAGAAACACTGTGGTTCAGAATGCCTTTCAACCATTTCAGAAATACTTCAAACGTACTTGAATTGGTTTTTAACACAGCCTTCCCCATGAGCAGGATGTGTTCCTTCTGTCTGACTCTTCAAACAAAACATATGCAAATAAACACAATTTTACTTTTTATATTCTGTGTTTTCCTATGTACCTAGTATGAGAAAAGGATTGAAATGCTGCAAACACCTGTGGTTTAACCATTTATTTATCTCTCTATTACAGGAGACAAGTGATAGAAATCTATTTTGAATCCATAACTTCCTTGTAGCAGGAAGACCTACCTTAATGCTACTTTTAAAAGAAAAATGTAAGTCAATACATCTACCTACCTGTTTATATGTTTGCATTATGTGTGGCAAATGAGGACTGGATTTTTACTGTTGTAAGCAATTACTCTAATATCTATTTCAGCACTTGTTTTTTTTCTTCCCATTATTTCAGACCTTGAATATACATGTTTATTTTTAAATAATTGCAAATTATCCATGAAATATTAAATAGGATAATGAACTCATTAAGCATTAATCACATAACACAGTTCAAGCATGAAAGCAAGCTATTCACACACATTGCTAGAAGAGTTGTCATGAAATGTAAAGTGATTTGAGGAATCTAGGCAGACCAGTAGTTAAGGTGGATGCACAGGACCTGGGGTATGACAGTACATTTCATCATCCCACTGTAGACATTTTGGGTGCTGCTGCTAAAAGTCACGCCTCCATTCACATTCATTAGAAGAGTGATAAAAGCACTCAGTTGGGAGGGAAGGAGAGTTACTGCATGATGGGGCTTGTGGGATGTTAGGTGACACATCTAATGAAGGCCATTAATGAATCGCAGTTAAGTTCTCACGGAGCAAGAGAAAAGTCATTAGTCTTTTTGCATGTCAGCTGGCAGAAAGTGTGGAACAAAGTCACTTTTCCTCCAGGAATTTGAATTCACACAGAAGGTGCATCTTAAAGTTCTTTCGTCACCTGTCCACAACAGAGAAGGGGAGCAGTTACAGCAGCAGTCATCTGTTTGAGAGTGCAGTAAAAAAGCATGCATTTTTGAAGTTAGGCATATTGGTTTAGGCAAAACTTGCTTATGCTGAAAAGTCAGTGTAAACATCCTTCAAAAATAATTTAATTTATTAATTTTAAATTTTGGGTAAAAAAATAGGTCTGGGAGAAAAATATTGAGAAAATAACGTTATTCCAGGTCAGGTAGAATGTTTTGTTTGATATGAAGACTTTTTTGATGAGAAGTATTGACAATAACTATGATTTAATAACTTTTTGTAAAAAAAAAATCCAGTTAAATTACGTTGAAATTCACTTTCTACAACCCTATTGGCAGAAAGTGTTAATGTCACCAGAAAACCCACATATATTTGAGATCCTAGCATTGCAGACACTCATGCCAATAGCAAATATTTTGTTAATTCTTGCTTCTTTTGCACTACTTATGAAGATTTTACTTGACAGTTTCTGTGAATAAAAATATTCTTTCAAACATTTCTAAGCCTCAAAAAGAATGATTTTATCAAACAGCTGCCTAACAATCATCCTAAAATAAATTATATCGTGAGTATCTCTGTTACTACATAAAACTTTTTTTGTTTGGCAGTTTCATAAAATAAGGACATTAAATGGCCAGTCTCTTACCCGGGCTTATAATCTCAGATATCCCAAAGACTTATTTTCTGTTCTAAAAATTTTGTTCTTGTGCCGTATCTGTGTCATGAAGTTGCATCTACTGGGGAAGACCCCTGACAATGTGGAAGGGCACAAGGTTTGCACTTGGCTGTAGTCATTCATACCCTGACAAACTGAGTCTATTTATGGACTTTAGAAATGGATGGTTATTGAACTAGGATGATAAATTCAATCATAACCCCATGAGTACATGGTATCCCACCTAGCCTAGAGGCATATGCTGTAAATATAGCTTCTTTCATTTCCCGAAATACTATGTATTCAGAAATACACCTAATTCATGGATGTCTTTATTTTTTTGTAAAATGAGTGGAAGTGCTCGGGGACTAATTTTTATAAACAAGCAAAAATAGTAGACTAAAAGGTCATTGCAATGGAATTCATTTGGCCTAATCCTAATCTTGAGCCTCTCCAAATATGAGACTTAGTGAAATACAAATCTCTGACAACATAGAGAGAACAGCAGGATTCACAGTTGCACACTATTTCCAGCCTTGCCACCTGCAGGTTCCTCTTTTGTCCCAAACAGAAGTGCTGGCATTAACCATCACTTCAGCTTTATGAATGCTTTCTCTTAGACATCTTGGGAGCTGAACATGAGAGCACTGTTAGGCAATGTCTGATGCTCTAATCTCACCATGATGCTGAAGTTCTTCCTCTTCTGAGCTATGAATGTTTCCATTCAATCCTGCACAGCAACACACACATAATTTCAAAATGATAATTAATCTTATTGATGTCAATGATACTGCTCTTACCCACAGGAAAATTCAGCACCTTGATAGATTATGGACTATTCTGCTGTAATATCATTGGTGATATTTGACCAAATTCTCTGAGGCATTAATTCAGTAGAATTCAATGCAGCTACTGTTGCCTGCACTGAGCACTACGCAGTAAGTTCCGAACTCAAATTTCAATATCCAAAAATGTACTGCAATTATAGGACAGGAAGAGTGTCGAGAACCAGCAGAAATATTCTTAATGCAAAGGATTCACATGTTCCCTATTGCACTGCACCATGTCAGTGAGGTGCAAGCTAGGACAGTAACAAAGTTATTCATCCTTATGTGGTCTGTATGGACACTAGTACCTCAAATAACAAAGAAGTCTGATCCTTCCTCCTGAGGCTCAGCGTACTTTCTGGCAATATATTTGGCACGCATTCAACAGACTTTAGCATTGAAGATGCTTTTTTATTGTTCCCAGTAGTCAAACAGTGTGAGAAAGATAATCAGTTATTGTAAGTAGTGTTAATAACAATTACATTCATAAGACACACACATTAACTCTTAGCATAACTAAAATAAGAATTAATTGGGAAAATTAAGATACTGGAGTCTAATAAATTCTACAACTATTCAGATTAATCATTCATGCATAAACTCCTCCTCCCACTCTCCCTTTTAACTTATTCTGAAAAAGTCATCAGATACATGTATCAAAAGGAATAATAAGAGAGGTGGATTTTATATCTAAGTACTCCTCCACAGATGACATAAAATAATCATTTCAAACTTTATTTATTGGGGATATCCAGGATAGAGGAACAATGCTGCGTGACTCTAGAGGATGAGACTCATTAAAGAACACTTCCATTAAAATAATTTTATAATTTTCATGTCATACCTTTTAGCTGTTTTAAGGTAAAACTTCATCATTGTGTCAATCACCTAGTGATACAACATTAAGAATGTAAACGGTCTGTTTATCCTATTTTCATCAGGGGGTAGAGCTGGGGGAAAGACTGGAATAGAAAAAAGACCAGTGACACTAGAAATCCTAGTTTACTGACCCTTGTATTCCCAAACAGGAATAACTAAGAGCACTTGTGAATCACTACTAAGCTATTTGTTCTCCAAGAGGAAAGGAAAAATAAATAAAAATACTCCTCTCTGTGACAGAGAACACAAGTTCCATTGGTGTTGCTGAGCTACCCTCTTTACTATTTATCAATCAAATAGCATTGTCCTTCTAACCAGTAACTAGACATTCCAATCCAGACTGCCAGGAAGCTCTTTAAAATATGTTTGACCAGCAGGTGGTAAGAGTTATTTATCTTCCACTGAAGACAAGGAAAATATAGTTTTTCTTTTGCTCAGAGTGTGGGACAGTATATAGTTTTTCAATTTGCATTCAGTTTCCTCTGCTCTGCTAAAGTTCCACAAAAAAATATTCCTCATACGAATGTGAAGAGGCAGACAATTTATTGACTTGTATTATTCATCTTTTATCTAATGCAAATTCACTAAAAAGAGACTGAAATAATAAAATCTTCAAAGAATTGCTGAGACAAGTTTCTTATTTTCTAAACTCCAAAATGAGCCTATTGAAAATGGGACCCAGAATGTGGTGATACAGATATGCAGATGGCAAATCATTTGTAGTTGGTGGATTGTGTAACCCTATAGCTATGGGAAGGAATTAACCACAAAGAATAGACAGTATTTCTCAAATAATTTCCCTTCCCCCCCCCCCCCAAAGATTTAATGCAGTTCTTCAAAAATACTGAACACCTGAAAATATCAGTGGCCACAAAAACATAGAAGACACTGCATAGGAACAGACTTGATTTCCTAGACCTCTCTTTCACAGCCATATTGCTATCAGACAGTAATATTGCCATCTGTGAGTATGCGTAACTTAGAATGATCTCAGTCATTCAATCTGATTGCACAAAAAGGACAAAACTGGTTCCCTGCCATCTTCCATTACTGTAGAACTGGAGCTGCATGTTTTAAATGTAGGTCTCTAATGACTGGCATAAAGAAGTATACCAGCTGAGATATTACTTGCTGTCATGTTTTTGTATCCTTTATACCAAGGGAATTGTTTGCAGCTGATGAAACACTTACAAGGAAAGAGATAGGAACTGGCCAGCTCCATCTTATTCTCTGTTTATTCCTGTAAATGGTCCACCTTCACTTGTGAATGCATTGATTTAAGTGTACAAAAACTGCTTTAGGTCAGTCTCATCCTCAACTGCTGATGATTACAGGAAAAGCCAGAAGGAGTGGACCCTCTGGCTCAAGACACCCTCTAGCACTAGAAAGAATTCCTTCAGTAAAAGGTCAGAAGGAAGACATAAAGATGTTTTCATTAGAAAGCATTAGAAATGTTTCTTTGTCATACTTCCATTCTCTCCCCTCTCCAACTCCTGCCATTAACAATGACCAGCTTTTGTGCCTGCACTCAGCTTGCTTATAAAATTATCAACAAGACAATGCCTGCATTTCCTTTTAGTCCAAGTCAGTTGTACTGATAATAGCTCTGTCCACCATCATCTTCAAAACTGACTAGGAAAAGAGAATACAGAGGCATCATTTAAACGATTGTTTCATGCAAGAGATAGCCTATAATTTCTAAGAAAGGTTTGCCCTCATATAGCCCTATTGTTAGAGAAATGGATTTGAAACAAAAATAGACTGATTAATGAATGTATAATCTTGCTTGAGAGGGGAAGTGGGAAGAGGAAATCACAATCAACTCAAAAAGGAACCTTAAACTGTCTGAAATAAAATGATTTTGAATGAAAAACTCAATCTGGTAAATATACTGAAAAGGGCAGAGAGTAGAGCTCTACTTCTGATGGGAAGACAATTTTATGAGGGAGGTAAAGACTGGAAGCTGGTTTAGTCCACTTAAGTATTGCTTACTTCAAAGGTTTCAAAATATAAATATGATCCTAACAATGTAAGTCCTATACAAGATACCAGCATACAAAATTTTCTCAATAGGAAATTCACAGGTTTCAAAAGGCAGCTCAACTTATCGGAGAGGCATCGTTCAAAGCAGCACTTCAGCTCCCTGCTGCATCTGTTGGGTGGGAAATTGAATGAGAACGTTTATTAAAGCATTGCCATTTGTACCTCTGTAGTTCAGCTTGTATCATAGAATCATAGAATCACCAGGTTGGAAAAGACCCATTGGATCTTTTCCAACCTGGTGATTCTATGAGTCTATGATTCTGTTTAAGAGAAGGGATTGGGGGTGCTGATTGATGAGAAGCTTGACATCAGCTGGCAATCTGTGCTTGCAGCCCGGAAGGCCAACTGTATCCTGGGCTGCATCAAAAGAAGCATGGCCAGCAGGGCGAGGGAGGTGATTCTGCCCCTCTATTCCTCTTGTGTGAGACGTCATCTGGAGTACTGTGTCCGGTTCTGGAATCCTCAACATAAGAGGGATATGGAACTGTTGGAATGGGTCCAGAGGAGGGCTACAAGGATGATCAAAGGTCTGGAGCACCTCCCATATGAGGACAGGCTGCGAGAGTTGGGCTTGTTCAGCCTGGAGAAGAGAAGGCTCAGGAGATCTTATAGCAACCTTCTAGTACCTGAATGGTCTACAAGAAAGATGGGGTGGGGCTATTTACAAAGGCTTGTAGTGATAGGACTAGGGGCAATGAGTATAAACTGGAAAGGTGCAGATTTGAATGAATCAATAGAATATTTTTATCATTTGTAGGAACTTGATAATCACCACCAGAACACAGCACAGATGTTTCAGCCATAGGTACTTGCTCTTACCCAGCATCCAATAGCCAGGACCAAATCATTAATCTCCTGACAAGAAACAACCATGTCAGTCTTTTCTCAATTTTCACATTCTTTCAAAGGAGAATGAGGGCAGTTATTTGGGATCCAGCTTAGAAATACATCAGAGGAACCTCTGCATAAAACTTAACAATGGCTTCCTAATGTTGCCGTGTTTTAGTCACTTATTCCATTTTCAGGGCTAGTTTCACAAACACAGTCCCATCCCCTCCCTGCCTTCCCCCCCATCTCTTTAAGAATGTAGGTGTTAATTTGAACATATATCACACAGTGATGCTAATTAAATTCCAAAATGCAATTTTACATAGAAAAAGGTATTCACGGTTGTATACCATTTCAGATCACTGCCAAATCCCTAATGTAATCAATTTAAAATAATGCTAAAAAATTTCTGCCAAAACTGGGGACTGAAGGCGAAGTATATTTAGAAGATGTAGAACAAGGGGCAAAGGCGTAATTTCCATGATTTATTTGCTCTGTAGCAGTACCTGTGAGTACCACGACAGACCTTGCCTCAAGCACTGAACAATTATGGGGCTATTAATGCAAAATGTATCTAGTAGATGTCACAAGTCAGGTCTGCATAGTGAGTATACTGCAGAGCACTCCTTTTAAAATACTGTTAAAATGACTCTCAAAATACCCTTTGAGCCACAGGAAAAAACAATACATTTCTCCTGCAGATCCTCCCCATTCACATCATGCAGCCCTGAAAAGAATCAAATCTGGGGCTTGACCTGTTCAGTACTTTCCTAAGGCTAATACCAAATAGTTGTATGCCTCTTTGATTAGACTGATTACTCTTTTATCATTCTTAAACCACGTGCTCTTTTATTTATTAAACAACAATGGCCTGTAGTCCCATTTTTAACATTTTCCTTTTGACGCTAGATGTCCATATTCTTGATAATTTGTTTTCTGGAATGATCTTTCATAACTTTTATTACCTTGTTAAGAAAGCACATTCTTTCCCTTCCAATCTTTTGCAGCCCATCTTCCTCCACATTTTTCAACCAGATTCATATGATCTTAGTAAAGCATCAGTCAATCACTGTAAAGACTGAAAGTCTGTGAATTTATTGGGTGCATAGGCTGGTCTATGACTGGCATAAAAAACATTTACACAATTTAATACATGGCATAGTCAATACTGCATTCAATCACAAGCAGTAGTTTCTAACGCTCAACAGGGGGAAAGATGCCAATATCTAGGAAAGCTATTTTGAGCATAGTGAGGTATGTTGAGCATTTTGCTCTAGTCCTGTGTCTGTGCCGGGGATCATTTGTATCTGTTGAGCAAGCCTCTTGCAAAGTCATTGAAGAGTCACCTTAATCACATCTTCAGCTGGCTGGTGTCCTAGGGATATCTGGGAATTCACTGAGACATTTTCTACAGACTCCCACTGCTACTACTAAAGAGTTGCCCTGCTGGCAATGTCCAGCTAATGCTGCATGCGGAGAGACATGCTTGGTCTTTGCCAAAGGTGAACTATATAGTCTCTGCCTATGAAAATTTCTTCTCCTAACCTTTCTGTAAAGATGTCTTTTTTGGTTATTTATAGTTTACTGCAAGACTTTATAGTCTTGCTTAAGACTTACTTTTTTCATCTCCAATATTGGCCAAGGGACCAAGCCTGCTAAGAATGATTTTTGAAGAGATTCTTCTGTCATCCCAGTTACATCTCCTGCCTACTTAAACCACTGTAATTTAGAGTTACTGGTTTTGATTCTGTGTAGCTCCCTCCACATTCTGAATTGGATCTTTTTCTCTGTTGAATGTTTTCCAATATAAACTCAAAATTTCCTTCAGCATTTCATTTTTGAAAGTATTTACTTGTTGTTCTTCCTTTTTGATAATGCCTCTTATCACACTTCAATCTAACAGAAGGTTGTATTATGACGTTCTTCTATACCTGAGCTTCCTCTGGACCTTAAATATCATTAGTAACTAAGAGCTGATTTTTTTGTATTGGGATAAACTACAGATTGATGCTGTATTGTATCCTTCATTTTTTTTCTTTTCCAGTCTCTACCACATTTAATTGAAATTATTAATCTCTTTCATAAACTCTCAGACTCATTTGTCCATTATTTTCTCATTGTCCATGATTTTAGCTTTCTTTTTCTTATTGTTTTCTCCTAGGGAGTGTGTCCGGCCTGTATTAATTGTCTGTTACGATAGTCAATTTACTTGCTTATCCAGCAAGCTAGTATAAAATATTTAAATTCATGTGCATACTGGACAGTAATCATACCACTTTTCCAGGACAACATTAAAAAACACTAGGAAGAGTACTCCCTCACCTTAGCCTCCCACTGTTCACACAGGGCAATAAATTTCAATTGGACTCAATATTTTTGAACAAAGTGCAGAAGCACAATGTAAGACAGGCTGGAATATTAAACTATCAGTCTTTTTAAAATAAATGTGTGTTTCATGATAGAAAGAAATCAGCAAAACTCTATGATTAGAAGCATCATTTAATATGAACATTTATCTGATGTTTTGCTGGTTCCTACACCTTATAGTACAAGCTTCAGAGAAGCATCTCCATAGTTACAGTTCATAATTTCTCATTAAAAAACTGATAATAATGGGAGCATCACAGGGGCTTAATCCTGATATCATAATATAATTTTTCACTCTGGCTACATTCCTCAAATATAGGGAAAACTTAAGACCAGACTTCAGTGACTTAAGCAGAAATTTTCTGGAGAAAATCTTCCCAAACTTTTGCATGTGTAAAATAGGTTCTCTGATTTTCACTCATGATGTCATGAAAAACTCAGAATTCATGAAAGTGCAATGTCACAAAGGTGCAATAAATAGACAAAAAAATAACTTCCATACCATTTCTGTATTAAATTGCTGTATTGGTTTCTGCCTTTGGTAATTTTCCAAGGTAAGTAGTTGAAATACTATCAGAAGTCTGGCTTCTCCTATTCCATATTTCCTGATGCAAACAGACCAAGTGTAATTAATACTAAAAAATTAAAATAAGAGTCCAGTTCTTTCCTGCGTCCTTTCCCATCCACCCCACCCCTGAAGCCTTTGGACAAGATAACCTTCAACAAAGATAATCAAAGGATTGGTTTACAAATGAGCGTATTCTCCACAGGAAAGCAGAAACACTACAGCTGTAGTGTCACTTACAGACAGCAGTACAATGTGTGCAATATTTCTGCAGCCTGTAATATAGCTGGTAAATCCTGGAGGTAAAGTTTCTAGAGGAAAAATGAGACTAGGAGAACTGGATAAACTGCCTCCAGTTAGCCAGTGAATAAACTGACCAGCAAAATAATGACCACACCAATGTGAAGTGGAATAAAGGAAATGGAGTTGAATGAAATGGTTCAAGCAGCTTGTATGGGGTAATAAGGCTGTCCACTGTCACAGCTGAAGGAGAAGCAATAATACAAAGAAATCTAATGGAGCCCTGCCAAAGCTCATCTTTCTAAATGGTAACCTGAAAGCTCTCTTCACATGAAAATCAATATATCACTGTTCAAGACAAAATGCAGTCAATTATCAAAGAAACAGGAATCCTTTTTTGAGCATGGGTGATGGAGTTTAAGGAAAATAAAAATGGAAATGATGTTGCAATAATTCTAGTATAAAATATGAGAATATTCTAATACTGGAGAATGTTTAACCTTTGGAAAAATAGCTAGTTAACAGGCCAAAGCACTGACCAGCATATATTTCACTTTGCAAACAGGAGCACTTCATCAGGCAAGAAGGAAACAGTGGCATTCAGGGATAATAAAAGCTGAGGAAGGACTTGGGTTTGGTAGAAACTCTGTGATACTTAGTAGATTGCAGATATATTTGATGTAATAGTCTGCATCTGTTTGTAAGATCCTAAACAAAAAGAGAATTTCCTTTATTCACCAGAATTTTTTTTCTGCTTCTTCAGAAAATCACCTCCTAAAAGTATGTTCATAGATACTCTATGATCCATGTTAATTGCGTTGTTTGCCATGTTGATCCTATTAGGAGATGTTTAGAAATTTTTTTAATTGTGGAAATATTTTTCTCATTCCCAGTGTAAGTTTACTGGTGATGCATCCCTTGCCTGTGTTACCTGTCACCATGAGAAGCTTCTGAAAGTGCCTGATATTTTTATCTCTAAGAGCAGAATTACATCCCCTATCAGACCTTTCATTGCCAGGCTGAAGCTGTTTTCTGTAAAAAATCCTTCCACTTCTAGAAGTGCTCCAGATGAACTCCCTACAGGTTATTGTACAGTGCCATCTGTATTTTTAGATCACTATTGATAAAATCTCATCCCATTTATCCAACAGTTAACTTGTCTCTTTTCAGAGATTCATCCTGTAAGGTATGGTCCTGCTATGATCAGCTTGCCTTGTCTTCTGTTTTTGTCATTGAAAGGCCCCCTGCTCACAGAAAAACACTCCTACTGCAAGTTAGATTGTAATGTGTCTTTTAATCTCACCTCCATAACATGATCTTCAAAGTTATCTGCTTCTTCTACAATAATCTCATCTTTCTTTCTATTGCCAGTATTGCTGTTAATCCTCTTCTGGGCTTGGGACAAGAAGCAAGAAACAGATCACATCAGGAGATGACCAGCAGAGGGGCACGGCTCATTCCCATGTGCTTAAAAGGGGCTAGATCCAGGAAATCAATGTGAATACTTGCTTTCATTACTGGAAACACAGATTTGTGGGGCTTTCTGGCTATATGGCTATTCTCAGCCCATCTCTATGGCAAACATTTCCTTGTTTTACCCCTTGTTTCCTTGTTTCTGCTTTGTTGATAGATATCACTTCACAGCATGCCCTCCTCTCCTGGGCAGGACCTGGCGGTGTCCTGTGAAGCTATGAGGGTGGACCCTGCTCTGTTGGGAATCTGTATCTCCACATAGTCCACCACTTTTCATTTTATTTGTGTTATTATAAGTTGATACCTAGAGATAGATGTTTCTGCTTGAATTCAGACAGAAAGTCCTCTGATGATACATGCTTACTTCTCCCAGACTCCAGATATTTCTGATAAATACATTTTGGTTTCATTTCTAATAGGAAATTCTATCCACACTTAGAGCTTTGAAGGCAGAGTTGAATTGTGTCAAGCTATATTGTGATTTATAGATAAGACTATTCAGTTTTATCACTGTCTGGTTAGATGGTGCTGCGGTACGTGACAACCTGGTTTGAATTTTTCCCACACCTTCCAGGTAAGCCAAAACCATTTTCTTTTCCTTGTAGTTTGCAGGTGTGAAAGACGGAAAATGCATAAGTACTGGGACTTTCATACTGAAAAATAACAATACATTATAGTGACATCATTAACTACTTCTATCTGTCTGTTATGAAACTCCAAAATGCATTTGGACAAAGGTTTCTGATATCATTCAGGGCATGTGGAGAGTCTGGAGTAATGAAGAGCTGCAATATGAAAAGACACAGAAGAGACTTCACCTTTCTTCCTGAGTTAATTATCTCTGACTGAGGAGGCAAGCCCAGAAATATTATTTGCTGTTGTATGCAAGTATTTAATTCCTCCTCAGAAAGTCAGATTTGGAAAAAAACCTAGTAGTTTAACAAAAATAATTATCAGCACTGGCCTTGTCTATGAAATATCTTTTAAAGACCTGTGAGTTTATTTTGAATTAACAGAGAATGAACATAATGCCAGTTAGTGTCATAGGTCCACAGCAGGCATACTGTGTACTGCAGGGTCTGTGCCTTTCTTATTCAGGTAATCATACTGGAGAAGTTTCTACACAGAGCTCATGCAAAGATGACATTGGCCTTATATGTACTTTTAACAGTCATAAAACTCTTGAAGAACTTCCTGAAATAGAAAACGGGAAAATAAACATGTAATGTGATTATTCAGCTTTCTATATAATAATTGACCATATGTCTTATTCAGAAATTATTACTTTAAGTTGTACAAACAGCTGAAAGAAACAGTAATATGTTTTTAAACAGTCATCCACATTTTTTTCTGGTGTAGTCATGCATTTTTATTTCTGTGCATCCTAAAAGCTTACCAAATTCTACCAAAAATGCATTTGTCAGAAATTTATTGCTACACTGTGATAAAACACATTAAACAATAAAGTAGTACAGTCACTGAATACTGTTAGACCAGCCTTGCTCAGGATGTCTCCTTCACTCTTGTCACCTTGATATTTTCCCTTCCTGCTTTCACTCTCAGCTTTACCTTCCTGTAACAAACCATGGCACACTCGAGTCAAAAACTTCCTGCTATGTCACCCCCTTTTTTCTCCCTTGCTTTCTCACTTTTCTATCTTTTTGTCTCTGCAGCACTGTTTAGCTTGCTTTGCTCTCCCTCCTCAACCTGTTTCCTCTTTCTGAACCTTCTCGCAAAATCCTTACTTTCTTTTCCACAACTTATCAGTCTTCACTTTGCTGCCTCTTATCCACATCTGCCTACCTCCATATGTCCCCTGGTATTTTTATGGAGCTATCACACATGGGCTTCAGCAATGCTGTAGCCAGAGGACCCCTAGGGCAGCTGGTGGTGAGAGGGGAGAATTTCTCTGCTAGGAGTGGAGGTCCTGGTCTGGGAGCCAGCAGGGTCTTAGCACAGCTGGTAAACTGGTTACGCTATTTGTCCAGTACTACACCTTTCCTGGTAATCACAGCCACGTGCTATATTATTTCAACTGATACACGAACATGTTCCTGAGATAAACAACCTGCAGGTACATTCTATAGATTAAACTGGGTTCCTCCTATGAACTCCTGCTGAGTGCCTTTGTAACTGGTGGTTGAAAAGACAGACCAAGTGGAATTGCTCAGTCAGCAGGCAGAAAGCCACACCAGATGGGCTATATGTCTCCTTAGGGATTAATGTGCAACCTGAGAATGAAAATATGTATCACTAAGAATAAAACCATCCACATTGTATATGGCATACTGAAATTTTCTGGAAAATAAAGACCTGTAGTTCAGGCCATATTCTTATTTTTCCAGTGTATTAACTTTTATGGTTAGAAACAAATGAGCCAGCACAGAATAGTGATTTAAACTTTGTTGCCAAATCATGTATTTGTTTTTGTGGTCTTTTCTATTTTACAGTTACAGTGTTCATTGGCCATATTACGTCAGCCTCTGACTATCACAGCAAGGGGCCAAAATGCTGTTCAACTTACAATATGACCTTTTGCACTGTGTTTATTTTTACTATTGCATTATTTTCTTTTTCCTGTCTCTATTTACACTCCCTGAACTTGCACAGGCATTTTACCAAGATGTGCTTTGACAGTCAGCTTTCTATATTTTGTCCATTTGTGGGTTGCTGGTTTTTTTTTCCTCTAGAGCAGCTTATGCCTGGAACTTGCCATCGATGACATGTCTAACCATTAGGTTGTTTTTCCATGCTCTGATATGACAGGAGGCATAGCTGTCTTCCTCCTGAGCAGATCACTGACCCTTCCTATCATGTATTTGCGCATGAACTATTGAAGAATAACAATAAAATAGACCTAAAACAACTGTAACTGAGAAATACTAGGATTTCTATTCCAGTTCTATTTGTAGATTTTCCTATATACCTTTTCCCTGGTAAAAACATGCAGAACATCACTTAAACAAGGGATATCACTTATTACTATATGTACAAATAAACCACCACCTCCATAAATGTTAAAATCTGTCTATATTAGGCAATATATATTTGTATGGTAGGGATGTGTCCATGCCTTAAAGACTTTTTAAAACGCAAATAGATTACACAAAGACAGCAAGAGAAACAAACTGTTATTGTTCCCACTGTATCCCTCCCTGGATGATCCAGAGTGGAATACCAGGTAATATGAGAGAAATTGTAAAAGGGTTTGGTGACAGAAGCAAGACCTACCCCGGGCACCCTGAGGGCTAGCTCCACCAACAAGATTATCTCCCTCCACAGCTGAAGAGAAACCTGTGAGAAATTTGATTTGGTTTACTCCATGATAGGAAATGACCAGCCTAAAGTAGCTTTTTTTTTTTTTTTTCATCACTCTGTTGAGAAAAAGCATCTCTGTGAGAGGCACCTTTCCCCACAATTTGTAAGCTGAAGGGACAAATTTTGAGTAGATTTGTAATGTATAGAGTTTAGCTGGAAAGTATGTCATCCTTAAATAATTTTGAGGTGAGATTGCAGGGTATTACAGGAATCTGGATAGGCTTATGGCAACATACTGCAAAACTGGCAACACCCACTGAGTCTCTCTTGAACCATGCAGTTCTGCTACCCTTCAGCCAGAGCCTAGCCAGATGTGTGTCTTGATATACATTATAAATCTGTTTCCACAGTCTTGACACTGATGTTCTTAAAGCAAATCATCAGCTCTCTGGCATCTCCATTTTGTTTGACACCCAGCAAGACAATGAACCACTGTGACAAATTATTAACATCAGAAATCCCATCAAAGAATATTGTGACAAATAGAAACTCTGCAATTACTTCTTCCATAGCCCTCAACATCGTGTCTGCAAGTGGCATCAATCAGATCATTTAAAATACGATTAGACAGTCTCTAAAACCCCTTTGCACTCTCTACATGTGTGATTACATGCTTTACTTATGGGGAAGTGTTACTAATTTTAACATAGATCTTTTAATATTGGATGATCTTTTGATTTTTTTACCCCTGTTTTGTAACCAGGAAAGAATCACAAATCAGTTTCTCTCAGGAGAGAATCAGAAAGGCTCTAAGGTACATCCTTTCAACAAGAGATTAAAAAAACGCCCTGAGGGTAGCCTCAAGTAATTTAACTGAACAGTATAAAACCCCCTTTATCATCAATATTAGCAGTCCCTTGATTCCATTAACGCTTTTACATAAATCTTGACATTAAATTTAAACCAGATTGTTTTACAGAAAAATACACACAATGCTCAATGAGTAAGACATAGCAAAGATTTTTGAAAAATCTTTGGGGTTAAGCCTAGTGCAGTAACTGTACTTTGTGCCAAACAGGTTCCAGGAAACTTTCAAAAAAATTTATGCTAATTATGTGGGATATTTGTTATTATATTTGATTAAGAATCTTACATTAATTATATGAGATATTTATTTTAGCATTTGATAAAGAATTTAGGTAGGTATTTATTTTTTTTTTTTTAGAAAAAAAATGACCAATTCCAAAGCCATTCTATTTTTAAAGCAGCAATCTTATTTTTATTCCTTCAAAATAAAAAAAAAATGCACCTTTTTTTTTGAATTTTAACACTTCAGATATCCTCCATAGAATTATTTGAAAGTTATATGGGCACTTTTCAAACAATATTATTATTATTAAACAAAAAAGATGCCTTACATTTGTTACATGTCCCCAGCTGCACCAGATCCACCATGTCAGATCTACAGATGATCCATTTAGGATGAATTGTTTTCTATTACCCTTAAGAACATGAATTTGCAGCTGCTTGGGGAGACCTGACAGAGCTATATAGACCTGATTGAGGCATCTATGGGCATCACAGCTCCTGCTTTTTCAAAGCATTAATTTACAACATAAGGATTAAATGATGGATTTTAAAGGATGCAGATCAGGTTTTATGATGGAACTATATTAGTGCACAGACAGATAAATTTATGTTCAGGTACTTCAAAATAGTTTAAAATTAGTATATACTGTTATATATTGTATATATGTATATTAGCATATGCAGTATATATTGTGCATAATGAGAAACTATAATGCTTCTCAGGGTTATTTATTAGTTCAATTTATGTATTTTCACACTGACCAAATATGTTTCCGGTACTCAGAATGGAGTAATACTTTCAAAGATGTCAAGGAGTTAGAGCTGAGACAGGTTATGTAATCTATATTTGGCCATCCTGTATCTAGGGTCCATCAAAGACAGAAATGCCAAAATGTCAAGAATCTTTCTGGTTTTAGTCTAATAAATAAGCCACACATACTCTGAATGTGCAATGAAAATGAACTGTTGCTGAGTGCCACAATGTCAGATGTCCATTAATTTGATTATATATTTCCACTCAGAATTAACAATATTTTAGAACTCTTGAGATGATTGCACCAGTGAACTGTATTTATGCTTTTCACCTATTTTATGCTTTCTAGCAGAAAACTTGCTACAAAAACAACTGTTGAGTTGCTAATATTCTTGTTATCAGATACAGAAAATTCATGCCAGTAACATGAACTTGTTTCTTGTTTTCACACTTCATTCCCACTGAGCTGAAACTATTTCAGACATTTCTAGCTGCCAGTTACTCTCCAATTGGAGACCTGGAACACACTCAAGCACCTGTACAGTTTCAGAGAGAAAAACAACATAAAAAGAGGGCTAGTTGTGGTGGTGGTATCTCTTCCCATCTCACTAGCCACACAAACCACTCTGCTGCTTCGCACAACCTTTTTGATGCATTTTTCATGCAAGAGAACCGGGTGATCAGGCCCAGTCAACACGCGTTCACAAAAGGTAGGTCTGGCCAAACTAACCTGATCTCCTTCTATGACACAGTGACTAGACTCTTGTCTGAGGGAAAGGCTGTGGATGTGGTCTTCCTGGACTTCAGTAAAGCCTTTGACACAGTTTCTCACAGCATTCTGCTACAGAAACTGTCAGCCTCTGGCCTACACAGGCACACACTCTCCTGGGTGGAAAACTGGTTGAATGACCAGGCCCAGAAAGTGGTGGTAAATGGAGTTTGCTCCAGCTGGAGGCCAGTGACAAGTGGGGTCCCCCAGGGCTCAGTGCTGGGTCCAGCCCTGTTCAATGTCTTCATCAATGACCTCGATGAAGGCATCGAGTGCACCCTTAGCAAGTTTGCAGATGACACTATGCTGAGTGGAAGTGTGGATCTGCTGGAGGGTAGGGAGGCTCTGCAAAGGACTCTGAAAAGGCTGGACCACTGGGCAGAGACCAATGGCATGCGGCTTAACAAGGCCAAATGCTGGGTCCTGCACTTGGGGCACAACAACCCTATGCAGAGCTACAGACTGGGAGAAGCCTGTCTAGAGAGCTGCCTGGAGGAGAGGGACCTGGTGGTGTTGGTTGACAGCCGGCTGAACATGAGCCAGCAGTGTGCCCAGGTGGCCAAGAAGGCCAATGGCATCTTGGCTTGTATCAGAAA
>WAAB01015162.1:9958-58182 GCA_013389865.1 Piaya cayana | reverse complement strand
ATTAGGAGGAAGTTTTTTACGGAAAGGGTCATTAGGCACTGGAATATGCTGCCCAGGGAGGTGGTTGATTCGCCTTCCCTGGAGGTGTTTAAGTTACGGGTGGACGAGGTCCTGAGGGACATGGTTTAGTGTTTTGTGGGAGTGGTTGGACTCGATGATCCAGTGGGTCTCTTCCAACCCAGTGATTCTGTGATTCTGTGATTCTGTGAGGAAAAAATAGAGCTCTTGATTATTCTTTCCCAAGTTTAAGAAAATACTGATGGACATCCTTGTTTGTTCCACCTGCTGAACTTGGTCAGTGTTCTCTGAACAGGAGATTGAATCCAATGTTGAGCTCGATTAGTTGCAAGCCACTGGAATTTTTCTCATTCTTTGTCTTTTCTATCATGGGATATTCAACCACAGAAATTGCACCATTGTTGAAAAAAATATTTATGAGTTTCTTCAAGACAGGAAAAAGGCATTACTGCTCTTCCACTCCTATGAGACATCAAGAGATTTTTACCATTATTTTGTTATTAATACTGCAGGAGAAACTTCAGTCATGGACCAGAAGCCACTTGAATGACCTTATGCTTAATTTATGAAAGTCAGAATTGCAAAGTGGGCTTGTCCTGTAAGCTTCACAGTCAAAGTCACTGTATTCTTGAACTGCACTGAAGTTATTGCTACAAGCCCAGGAGAGTGGCTTAATTCTTTTGCATAGTCTCAGATGTTGTTTACATGTCTAGACATTGCTTTACTTAACAATTAAATGTAAAGAGAGATAAAATCTTACCCACTGGAACACAATGCATCTAAGGAGAGGGTACTTCTTTTTGTAAGGTTACCATAAGAACAGGGGTAACAGTTTGACATCACTGTTGTTACCTGCTCTATAGGCACTGGTAAACCCTGAGCTCTGTTGCTGATGCTGCTGTTCTGAAGCTGTTACCCATCTCTCAAGGTATGGCACTGAGACCATGGTAATACTGAATTTGCTAAGGATAGCTTGTTATATGTGAGAATACATGAGGAATAATCATTATTGCATACATAATTTTTTACATGCCTTGTAATATCATGTCATTTTTGGGTACTGAAAGGTTGCCGGAAAGTCGTTCAGCATTACCAGAATATCACTTCATTGTCATAAGCTTATTTGTGTTTTTTTCATATAGGAAACAAACACAAAGTGGATGAGAAAATAGATGCACTATTGCAGAACAGTAAAAATCATAGTTCAAGATATTAATCATGCTGAATCCTGTGAGGTTTTGGCAGATAATAAGTGGGTGATAGATTGATCTCTAAAATCGCATGCATATTATGAGCATAATCCTCACTCTAATGCAGGGTCGTAGAATTTTACAGTCTCATAAGCTTGTAAGGTTTCACCTGGAACATCAAACCAATTGCTAAAAGTGCAATAAATTGTACAGCTAGCCATCTGCTTACCCTTTTGACCTTTCAAATCTTATAAAACCCTAGCTCATAATTTTTCACTGCATGAATATCAACTTTTTTAAAATACAGTATATTCAGAAGGTTACTTAATCTTTTCCATGTAATAAAAAAAAAATCTATTCTATTTGATGGTATTTTGTGGCAATAGACTTTTTTTTAAAAAGTACTCTAACTGCTGTCACTAGAGCTGATGGGATTGTGGAGCGTTGCCATTTCTTTTATCTGGCTGGAAATATTTATTTTGAGTCATGCCCTTCTTGTATGGGTTCACGTATGAGTCCCTACTGGGAATTACACCCAGTAACTGCTTTGGAAGAAGGTTAAGTAGCACTAGTGTCCCATTTCCAATGCTAATCTATGACATTGTATATTGCTCTGCTTTGGTTTACAGAAAGCTATAAAGCTTAATGTTTATTATTTCTCAGCACTGAAATATTGTATGTTCCCTTGACATTAGTACTTTTTTCCAGCTAGACAATTAGGAACATAAAACCTATCAGTACATGTTTTTAACACATAGTAAGTCAATACTTTTATATGATCAAAAAACCTATACACTTTGTTTCACATTTCTGTAGTGACACAGTTTAACAATAAACTACTACAAATATGATCCCTTGATCAGTTGGTTATGCACAGGAAGGAAAACCAGTGAGAAAGTATGTACAAAAGAAAAATAAAAAGTACATTAGCCAAGAAAATTAATTAGGGCTTCATATATCAAAGTTGAAGAAAAAATGGCTTGGAGACATCAACAGATAACAGAAAACTGAGGGGCTTCTTCGAAACAATGAATGGACAAAAGCCAAACCAAGGCAAGGGCTTCAGATTGATGTTCTGTGTGTGAAACACAACAGAAGACAGCACTTTGTTAGTGATAAAGCAGATTAGTTCTCCAATTATTTTACTCTTGGGAAAATAATATTCCATACCATCTTCCTCTGCCATCTTTAGCAAGCCTGGAGAAAGATTTCTCTCTTCTCTATAACACCAAAGAATTACCCACTGTCCCTCATGCTGTAGTGGTCAAAACACTAGTCAAAATAGACTTAGTCAGATGATGGTAGTTTAATCCTTTCTCCAGAAGTGATCCTCATTTATTTTAAGGGATTTACTTTCCCCTGTGCCAGAAACAGAGAGATTATGCGTGCTATTCATGAGGGTACTGAAGAGCCACTAGATAATATTAATAAATACAAGCAAGGTGAAAAATCTTAATAGGTATTCACACAAACCAGGTTCAACAGTTCTTTCATTAACAAAAGATTTTACATGTATCCTCACCAATGAATAACTAAAAAAAACCTATGATGTCCCCATTAAATTCTAAAACTGATTAGATTTTCAAAACAACAAAAAAAAATCTGAGGTTAACATTACTAATTCTCCCTTGACCCAAATTAATTTGAAGTCGTGCTATTTTCTCCAGTTTCCTGATACGAAAAAATCTGTGCTGTCTGCCCATATGGCTGTCTCCCTTAATAAACTTTGAACTTCTCTGTCACTTTTAAAAAGGCATAGCTCTCAGAGGTCTAAAATTTCTGCAAATATGAAAAAGTTGACTATTGAAAAGAGATCCAAATTATTGCCTCAGTTGATGGAAAGATCTTTTCCTATTCTCAGAGATAAGAGCCAGCAAATCAGCACACACATGCTCTGAATGAGCAGCAGCAATTTGTCCAGCCAAATAAACTGGGGATGCTGGAGGGAGATAGGCTTCCTGCAGGAGGGAGATTGTCAAGGAATAATGAGAAAACTGGAGGACACTGGTTGTAACTGGCAGTAAGATGCAATTAGGAGCATAAAGCCACAAATCTGTGGGAAGAATGACTTTAAAATCAGGCTCTGCTAAAGTTTCTTAAAAATAGAGTACAGTACATTAGTTCATCTACTTTTTTCTTTATGAGCTCTCCTTGAAAATACTTCAAAATAAAAGATGTGAGTCATAATGATTCAAAGAAGTAACAGGAGAATACTTGTTCATGTACCACACTTCAATGTGCAGAAAGGACTATAAATCCACTTATGGGAACCATGTAGTCAGAATTTGTGTTAAGAGAAAGAAGTCTTATTGAATTATGATACTTGACATATTCAATGAATTAGCATAGCCTACTGCTCAGCCTGTCAGTAGAAAATTTCTTTGCTAACAAAACTGGCAGTTGCACTATGTTAGCAAAGTACTAAATACAAACTAAATACAAACATACAAAGTATGTGTGTACAACTACAGGAGTTCTCCCTATATAGAGGAGAATTGGCATAGGCAGCTGTGGATAAGAGCATCTGAAGAGAACCACCAGGAGTACTTCAGAAGAAGAATAAACAATGGGCTTAATTAGCATAAATTCCCATCCTCCTTACAGACAATGAAACAGAAGACAAACATGTAGTGCCGATTCCTCTGTTGTTATGGTCATTGTTGCAAGTCTGACATGGCTTCAGGTTATGCTTGACTCAATGTAATGTGCTGTAAGTTCTTGTAGCCTTTGAAATTTTTATTATTATTTTAGTTGGGAATCTCATTCTTTCCTCAGAGTAAATGAGGTTGGAGGATTATTCACGCTTTGTATGCCATCTGGCAACAGTACCAAGATGATTTCAGAGTAGCTAAGCATGCCATATATAAGGCTCGTGCACATGCAGTACCTGAAGGCACATCGCATTTCAGCTGCCCCATTCTTGACTTGTTGCTCTTCTACAACTGGAGCTGCAAGAGCAGAGACCTGGTCTTTTCTAGAGTGTCAATATTCTAAAATTGAGATTCATCCCAGTTCAAACCCTATTCTAGAGTTTTTTGGTTTTTTTTTTCTTGGCTTAAACCTAAAACATAGACACAGAGTCCTTTCTTGTGTTTCTTTTCTACATAAAATAAACAGTCAGCCAGTGAAAAGTTATGTAGAAAATATGAGAATCTCATCTTTGGGGTAGAACTGTGACGTGTAAGTAAGAAAACATAACCAAACCTAACTCATAATCTACATTTCGACAGGGACAGCTGCTCATGTACCATATAAAGGAGCCTGTGGGGGCCTGGCTGGTTGAAAAGAAGTTCAGTTAAGTACTTCTTTCAGGATACGGACAAATATTATTCATTGCAATTTCATTTCTCTATACTTTAGATTTTCTTCTCTCCAGAACATTCATAGGAACTGAACAGAGGAACTGAATAGTCTTCCTTGGCTTCCTATTACTGCCAACAGTTTTCTAGTATAACTCATTCAGGGCAGAGGACAAACAGAAGCACTTTTCTTACATCTTCTTTCTGTTAGCAACCTGCAAAAAGCTCATGCTGGGACAGATCCAACCTGGGGAGAGAGAAGCCCCCTAGAGCAGTACAGGAAAGAAATGGCATTTGTGAGGAAGACTATTTCTTCGAGGAAAACCCAAAATAGATGAAGGGCCATTTACCTCACATTATGTCCTTTCTAGTCACTCAGCCTTCAGTAATGAAAAGTAATGGTTGAGATAGGACAAGCATGCCTAGAAATAAACAGATCTAAAACATCAGCAGCAGTTGCCATAGCAAGTATAATGTCATAAGTAGCATGCAGGTTACTGTGCTCTTTTGATCTGAACATTACTGACAACAATTTTGTCTGGTAATTCTGAAAGAAAGGGGAAATTGTGTTCTTAAACAAATATCATTAAAAATTTAGCAGGAAGGGCTTTGAGACCAAGAAGAATGGATACTAATGGCGCAGTAATGAAGTAAATCAGAAATGATGAGAGCTAAAGGGAAAATGACATTCTTATATATGTGGAAAAGGAAACAAATTTCAAATTATGATCACATGTGTTTTTAATCATTCCACTTTTCCTTTGCTCACCTGGGGGGAAGGGGTAGTATTTGAAATCTGTTTAATAGCACTGTGAGAAACTGGACTTCATTTCTTTCTTCGCAGTAGATGCGACTGAAATTATTTCTAACATTTATTTCTAATAAAGGAGAAATTTTATTCAGGATACTAAACATTAAAAAAAAATTAAAAAAACAGGTTAGAGGTTCTATTAGATTTCTAGTGGGAAAAAATCCTGTGATGAACCAAATTGAGTTTACCTAATTGAGGTCATGATTTGGACAGTCACAGAACAGATTGCTGAGCAGAAAAGTGCTGACACCACAGCCTACAGTAGGATAAGCTTGATTCAACCAGAGGATATATTCAGTGCTTGATAGGTTCTGATAAGGTTTCCTGATACATGCCTTCTTGGCTGTTCCTCTGAGGCAGAGTCCTTTTCTGTCCCTTAGGGAAGAAATCACACTTTTTGCAGATATATTAACAAACATGTTTACACAGAAAGTACAGATACTTCAACTTTTAGGCACAAATAACCATGTGAAAGGAGCTCAAAATTGCATGTGTCAAGTTAAGATCTGTGTGTGCTGGCATTAAACAGACTTCAAAGAAACATGCTCCAGCTGCATCTTCTTTCATTGTGTAAGGCACTTGTCATCACTGATAGTTAAATTCATTTAAATCATCCCAGTTCCTCTGCATTGATATTAAGTTTTCCTATTAGAAAAGTATTTTACATGCAGAGAAGAGAATCATAACTATTACTCAACCAGAATACAATTAATTTAATGCAACAAAATAATACCTTGTTATGTTGTGAATAAATGCAGTATTGCAGCCACATCCCTCAAATAAAAAAATGAAAAACCTATTATGTAATTTTATGTTTACTTCAAGCAGGTTTTATTAAATTTTCCATTCATTCACACATATCCTTCACTAATGTAATACTTATGCATTGGAATTCATTTTGCAGCCATACTACATGCATCAAAACATCAAGCATGAGCCTCTTCACAAGCAGTTCAGGACATAGGAATGTTGTCCTGCAAGGTGACACATTCACAAAGGATTTTGAATTTCATTCAAAACTTCTCTTTCATGGTTTACCAAAGGATTCCATAAAAAAACCCAAACAAAAGAGAGTACAAGTAGGGAAGATCGCTATAGTGGTGTAACAAAGACGAGTGTTAGGTTTGTGTTTGCAGAAATAACAGTACATGAGAACAGAGGAGTAGGATAACAGTATTAGTACTCATAGAATATCTTTACATCATCTATAATGACATTCATCCCAAAGGCTAGCAGAAGACTTGCTTTACATACCAAGCTCTTGATCTGTAATCTGTTTCACTGCACAAAAGGAGAGCTTGCACTATCTGCTTCTCTTTCTTTGTTGGTGTTTCAAATGGTGCTTGTTCTCTATGGAAAAGAAAAGTAAAAAACCAAAAAGAATTCTCAAATCTAAAGTCATGGCAGTGACAGTAGCCAATTTAGGAAAAGATTAAGATGTGATAATACCTCTGGAAGGACATAATTATGAGACAAAATCATGTATTGCTGTCTTCTTCCTAGAACACTAGGCACCCCTTGTGCATGTCTGCATGAATGCATGTAGAAACTTATCTCCTCCAAGGAAACATGACAGTATTCCCTTGGAGAAGTGAAAAAGCTAAAAAAGTTTCACGATGGGGAAATTTTTTCATTTTTTCATTCATTCTTTCAGGGTTATTTCTTGTATGTCCATAGGGTAATTCAAATAGCTAGTAAAAAAATATGCTGTACAAGAGACTCTGCTTTTTTGGGTATTCTTAACATCTTTTATTGCTTTTCGGACTCCTTTTCTCCTCATTCTTCTCCATGTTCATTTTATTCTGACTTAAAATTTAAAATATAAAAGATAAAAAATTTTTTCAGCTTGCTGAAGTGAAAAGCATAAATCTCGAGGGTAAGATCCTTAGATGATACTAATGTACCAGACCTTCTGTATTAGAGCTGTAAATCTCACCCCCACTGATATTCTGTGGGCAACTTGCAGACTCTACACTCCCATCTCTTTTACTTTTCTTTTTTTGGATACCTATTCTGTTCTAATTTTGCTAATTACTTAAAAAGTTAAAGAAGATGAAATATATGTGGTCGTAGATGCTTAGATAGACAAATCACAGTTAGAGACCTACTGCCATGTTACCTCAGTTTTTTAAAATAACTGCTTGCAGAATACAGACCCTTGACAAAACAATTACTGGAGTATCTCAGCATTTAATAACACATTTAATTCAATTAAATTCAAGATGTACTTTACCCCTGGAATGTGTATGCATGTGTGAGTGAATAGAAGTACTTTTTCACTTTTTGTTTACAAATATGTAAGCTGCAAAGCTAACAGCCTAAGGGTAGAGCTATTGTCTGTTCAAGGCAGTATTACGTGAGATTCTGATTTGTAAGAGAGTTGTAAAGGAGAACAAAAGACTTTTAAGCTGCTTGAGTTCTTGTTTCTGTCAGTCTTCATTCAAAGTCTATGGAAAAAAATTACACTCTGCATAGATTATATAATGGTCTAAGCAGACTCAAGAAAAATAAAATCAGCAGAGATGAGCAGTATGAATTAGCATGTGACAAGTAACATTACTTTCAGGCTAGAGGTTTCTCTTCCTACAGGTTATGGCACAGCAAGAAAAGCTTGCTCTTCACTTGCTTACATCATTACATAATCTTTAATAGCAACATGCAACTAATTTTTCTTCTGAAAGGAATATTTTTATTTTCCATTGACTACATGTTCTTGCAGTTATTTTTATAATTTTAACTCCAAAACACATTTTCACTAATCATACAGTTACTTATTTTGAGAGAAGAAAATTCAGTCACAATATTTGTTCATATTTCATATTATACCAACAGTTTTATAATCACCAAGTTGACCTCCATGCTTACCCTCAGCCGTATTACTATAACACAGATTTTCCTCATGGCTTGACTTCTCTGATTAATAAATTTAAATGTTTGTAGATGGCCTCCAATTTCCTAGTCACTGGCTTGCTTTCCTTTGCAAGCACCAGTGTATTCTGTCTAAACCCTCATGCCCCTCACTGTTGTTTTGAGGCAAGAGAAAACTGTATTACTACTTTTTACAACCCACCTGAACTGCTTTTCACATTTCTCTGCAACAAGTTCTTTGCACTGCAATAATGACTTGGGTTCTTCTGACGTTCCTAAGAATCTCAGAGTACTAAGTTTTTATAATGTGCTGCTAGATGCATAATATAAGGTATTGATTTCTATTTGTCTAGAAGGCCACATAAATGCTGAAGAAAAAACTTGATTGCTACTTTGCATTCACAATCAGGTTATTACCAAAATTCCTTTCATTGATCTAGAAAACAGGAACACCTACGCTATCTCTTCTCATTTAAAAATAAACACAGACAATTTTGAAGTGCATTGGGTTTTTTTGGCTTGTAATTCAATGTTATCATCCCACACTGAAAATCAGAACCAGGCAAGACTGAAACACAGACTTGTGTGTGCAGGTTGGCTTACTGCATCTGCAGACTATGCAGGTATTCACAGGACAGATGTACTCAAGAATATTTGTATGACAGTGAGACTTTTAGACTCTTGGAATATCTAAAAAACAATCTAAAAATGGAATATTTCTTTGGGATGCACATTCAAAAATAACACCACTCCACAGCTTTGCTTGTGGGCTCTCCTATGAACGCCTTTTACACCCTAGAGTGATGCTATTTTTTTTCCCAGAATCCACTCAATATGTCTGTTTATTGTAGTTGGAAAAGTTTGAGCACACATCTATAGCTGTATGAACAAGTTCCAGCTTCAGTTACATGCTCTCCCTTTCAATTGTTCTTAACTGTTCCATGCAGATTTCTTTCTGGCTGCATAGTCCACGTTTTTATTTTGTGTAGAGGTGAGCCATTCGTGAAAATTCAACAAAGTCATTGCAACCATTAATAAGTCTCACAGGTCAGGAAAGCAAAGGCACATTTCTCCAGTAGATTCCTTCTGGAAATTCTGTATGTGAATAAATGAGACAAGCATGAGCTGCCATCAGCATGAGTCAAAACTAAAGACCCATCTCAAAAAAGTTAGTTCATGATCTTTCTTTCCATAAATTATGTCATTAGATTAATTATTCCTCTTTCCTTCTGAATTTAAACTTCAGAATAACAGTGCTACATTTGGTGTGGGAGTAGATGATAAGAAGTTGAAATTACAACAAATTTTCAAATAAAAGAAAATAGGAAGTTTCTATTCTAACAAAATGAGGATTTCTTAGGCTTCAAAAGTGCCCTTGCTTGAGTCTTTGTCCAAAATATTTTTATAGATTATACTTGTTGGTCTTAAATAACACTAATACTGTATATACCTATAAATGCTACAACATTGACTTCACTTCCATAGCACACCATTCTTTTTTCCTCCAGATGGAGACTACTTGGAACACAGAGCTGTATGTCATCTTCTTGTGCTTCCAATAGAAAATCCCCAAGTGAAAGTTCTTAAGGGTTTTTTTTTAGGTTCTCTGGGACAAGGCAGCATGGGAATCCTTCTCTGTCACCAAATGAGGGTGTTATTTACAGTTTTTTACTTCTTGCTACCAGGACACCAGGGGACTTCCTAAAGAAAAAGAAAAAAAAGTCAAAAACAGGGAAAGGCGATGGATTATTCTGACTGTTTTTTATCCCAGATATGCCCACTCAAACTACCAGCTTTTCCAGAGCACATTTGAAGACTGTGAGGAGGGTGTTAATGGGTTTTCACTGCACAGGGAACAGGGAAAAGAAATATTACAAGTAGAAATACCTTTCTTCTACAAAAAATGACCCAATTTGTTCCTCTTTGGTAACTGTAGCAACTCTGTACAGCATTGCAAATTTATGTCATTGCTGCTATGAATTGGTTACTGTAAATGGATCCTCACTTTTCTTAGCACAAGCCATGGCAAATTGCCTGTAAGTAATTTTGGGTCAGGTACACCAATTTTTGGTTTAAAGTTGCAATTATTTTTTCCAGCTTCCACTTTTTCTCATGCAGCCTTGGCCTAGTTTAAAAGGAGTCTGCACATACAGTAATTTGCATTAGAAGGAATGTGATACAGCAGTTTGAAGAGGATAAACATTTTGGATGACATTCCTTTCAATTTGATCCTCTGCTAATACTTTTACTGCAATTCTCCAGATCAGATCCTTAGCTTCTGCATTTTGTAGAACCTAGGCAGCCTTTCAATTATCTGACCTTTCAGGAATCCATATTTCCTCCAGATGCTAAAATTGAATATAATTTCACTTTATTCAGTATTAATAAACTGTAAACAACATCATTGCCTATTTTTGGCAAAGTGCCTGAATTAAATAGGTCTCTTAATGTATCTTTTACCTGTGTTACAGAACTATTTAAAAGCAATATGCCAAGGGTACCAATGATAAAAAGACTCTTTTTCATTTGTTTTTAAGCTCCATAGATTCCCAGTGAATATTTTCCTTACCATAAGCAACTATGAGCCTTACCATAAGCCAATATGAGCCTTTGTATTTACAATACATGAATTACTACCTAGGTTTACAAGTAAACTGTGGTTTTCCAAAGCAAGATTATCAAGTCTCTCTCTTTAGATGCTAAAATTCAAGAATAAATATTTATGAAGGCAGTGCTTATCTTCACAACCTAGTGCAAAATACCCAGTGGACAACTGATGCAACATAAGTTTCCTTCCACACTGCTTCTACAGGTCTGACCACTTTTGGAAAGGATCAATTATTATTTATACAGCTGCCCCAGGAGAATGTTTGGTGGTGGTTTTTTTAGCTGAACAGATGTTAGTTAGAAAACTTGCAAAAAAACCATATCAAGCCTTTGTATTAAGGTTATTTTTACTTTAAAACCAGACAACAGTAGTCATTAAACATTCTTATTATTTCACAGACAGACCATCTATAATAAATTAACTTAATATCCATTACAGGTCTAACCAGTAGACAGATTTGAACATAGCCAAATCACGAATCAAATATCTTTTAGATATTTTAACTCAAACTTGGAAACTCCTATTGCCAGTTTCTCCTGCTTGAAATAAGTAGCCACAATTACAAAACTATTATACACAACATTATTCACAACTATGTGAAACTTAATTAAATTTATGATAAGACCAAAAATTCTCAGGATTTGAAAAATAAGTTCCAAAGAATTCTACTTGGTTTTATTGAAAGCATGATGCTATTGCATTTTTAATACCATTACAGCTATGTGAATTGATATAAAACCACAGGACTTTCAAGTAAGTGAAATACATATCAAGACACTGTGTCATGGGTTGATGTTAGGGGACCTATTCACTTTTTTACCACACTTAAGCTTGCCACAACTATGTCCAGAGATGAGATGATATAACAGCCTCAAACTGCACCAGAAGAGATTCAGATTAGATATCAGGGAAAATTTCTTCACTGAAAGGGTTATCAGGCTCTGGAACCAGCTGCCCAGTGGTAGAGTAATTATACCTGGAGGTATCTAAATGATGGGTAGAGAAAGTGCTCAAGGATATGGTTTAATAGTAGACAGATATGGTTGGACTCAATGATCTCAAAGGTATTTTCCAACAAAGTGATTCTAGGGTTCTAACAAACCAGAGAGTTTCAGTTCTAAAGAACAGAGAAATCTAAGAACTGAACTTTCCATTACATATTTAACACATATTGTGAGGAAAATTGCCAAGCTTATATCTTGCTTTATCAGGGAGGAAGAAAGAGCCTCAAAAATTAAGACTAGAAATAATTAGACTGGAAATACACTAGACTAGAAATAAACTAGATTAGAAATAACAATAACCAGAAAATACTTTGTCTAAAGAGTCACAGGTGTCTCCTTCCCAATTTCAGATGGCTTTACAAAATAAAGCACCTATACAGCAATCTGGAGTCCAACAATGTAAACTCCAGAGAACAAAAATATCATTTCAATCCCATTTTGTCAGTAGAGAGGAATACATTCCTAAACTCTGGGAGCACTTCACTCATCAAAGGCTGAGAGCTTCAGCTACTGCTCATAAGCTTTGGTTTCTCATATGTCAACTTGGGAGGAACTGAGGTTGTCTGTACAGCATATGGAGTGCTGAAGATAGCCAGGGTTCTTCTTACAGTGCAGTCACGTTATTCAGTAATGAAATACTTATTTGCATCTTTACCCAATAAAATTCTATATAAATATAGGTGCTGATAATGTAATATTATTTATGGATAACAGCTGTGATATTTCCCAGCTGTTTCCTTGTTGCCTGCTATAACATATGTTAATTTAAACTTTCACCAAATGTCATGGATTGTTTGCAGTTCTCCAGCTGCATCTTGGCAAATTTTTTCTTTAGGTTTCATTTGGCTCTGGAAGCTATTACACAAACATCCCATAACAACATAAACAAGTCTTGTGTGGCTGCTGAGTTGTTTGTTAGCTCAGTGAATGTTCGCTAGAAACAGCAAAAAATGGATATGTCGTATCTCACTTATCTTCATTTTCTGAGATATTTTTGGATGTTGTTGTTAGAGAAACTGCAGGGGACATGGGAGTCAAAGAAATCTTTAAGGAAAAATGCACCACACAACATATAATTTTTTATCTCCTTAGTAGTCATAGAATCACTAGGTTGGAAAAGACCTTTGAGATCATGAAGAAAACTGTTACCTGTCAACTACTAAATCATATCCCTAAGCACTTTATCTACCCATCTTTTAAATACCTCTAGGGATGATGACTTGAACACCTCCCTTGGGCAGCCTGTTCCAGTGCTTGATAAACCTATCAGTGAAGAAATTTTTCCTGCTGTCCAATCTGAACCTCCCCTGGCCCCGTTTAAGGCCATTCCCTCTCCTCCTATAACCTACCACTTGAGAGAAGAGGCCAACACCTGCCTCTCTGCAATCTCCTTTTACACAGTTGTAGAGAGCAATAAGGTCTCCCCCAGCCTCCTCTTCTCAAGGCTAAACCACCCCAGTTCCCTCGTNCAAAAATTAAGACTAGAAATAATTAGACTGGAAATACACTAGACTAGAAATAAACTAGATTAGAAATAACAATAACCAGAAAATACTTTGTCTAAAGAGTCACAGGTGTCTCCTTCCCAATTTCAGATGGCTTTACAAAATAAAGCACCTATACAGCAATCTGGAGTCCAACAATGTAAACTCCAGAGAACAAAAATATCATTTCAATCCTGTTTTGTCAGTAGAGAGGAATACATTCCTAAACTCCGGGAGCACTTCACTCATCAAAGGCTGAGAGCTTCAGCTACTGCTCATAAGCTTTGTTTTCTCATATGTCAACTTGGGAGGAACTGAGGTTGTCTGTACAGCATATGGAGTGCTGAAGATAGCCAGGGTTCTTCTTACAGTGCAGTCACGTTATTCAGTAATGAAATACTTATTTGCATCTTTACCCAATAAAATTCTATATAAATATAGGTGCTGATAATGTAATATTATTTATGGATAACAGCTGTGATATTTCCCAGCTGTTTCCTTGTTGCCTGCTATAACATATGTTAATTTAAACTTTCACCAAATGTCATGGATTGTTTGCAGTTCTCCAGCTGCATCTTGGCAAATTTTTTCTTTAGGTTTCATTTGGCTCTGGAAGCTATTACACAAACATCCCATAACAACATAAACAAGTCTTGTGTGGCTGCTGAGTTGTTTGTTAGCTCAGTGAATGTTCGCTAGAAACAGCAAAAAATGGATATGTCGTATCTCACTTATCTTCATTTTCTGAGATATTTTTGGATGTTGTTGTTAGAGAAACTGCAGGGGACATGGGAGTCAAAGAAATCTTTAAGGAAAAATGCACCACACAACATATAATTTTTTATCTCCTTAGTAGTCATAGAATCACTAGGTTGGAAAAGACCTTTGAGATCATGAAGAAAACTGTTACCTGTCAACTACTAAATCATATCCCTAAGCACTTTATCTACCCATCTTTTAAATACCTCTAGGGATGATGACTTGAACACCTCCCTTGGGCAGCCTGTTCCAGTGCTTGATAAACCTATCAGTGAAGAAATTTTTCCTGCTGTCCAATCTGAACCTCCCCTGGCCCCGTTTAAGGCCATTCCCTCTCCTCCTATAACCTACCACTTGAGAGAAGAGGCCAACACCTGCCTCTCTGCAATCTCCTTTTACACAGTTGTAGAGAGCAATAAGGTCTCCCCCAGCCTCCTCTTCTCAAGGCTAAACCACCCCAGTTCCCTCGTCTGGTCCTCATAAGACTTGTTTTCCAGTTTTTTTGCTCTTCTCTGGACGTGCTCAAGGACCTCAACATCTTTCTTGTACTGAGGGGACCAAAACCGAACACAGAATTTGAGGTGCAGCCTCATCAGTGCAGAGTACAGGGGCAGAATCACTTCCCTGGTCCTGCTGGCCACATCAGTTTTCATACAAGCCAAGATACTGTTGACAATTTTGGCCACCTGGGCACTACTGGCTCATGTTCAGCTGGCTGTCAACCAAGAATCCCAGGTCCTTCTCCTCCAGGCAGCTCTCCCGCCACTCTTCCCCTAGACTGTAGCGCTGCAAGGGCTTGTGTCCCAAGTCAGGACTCTGCACTTGGCCTTAGTAAATCTCATCCCATTGGCCTCATCCCAGCAGTCCAGCCTGTTCAGATCCCTCTTTACAGCCCCTCTAGCCTCCAGCAGATGGACACTTCCTCCCAGTTTAGTGTCATCCACAAACTTGCTGAAGGTGCATTCAATCCCCTTATTCAGGTCATTAATAAAGATATCGGATAGGACTAGACCCAGCACTGAGCCTTTAGGGACACCACTTCAGCTGAATTTAACTCCATTTACCACTGTTCTTTGCTTCTGGCCATCTAGCTAGTTTTTAACCCAGCAGAGGGTGTGCCTGTCCAGGCCAGTGGTAGCCAGTTTCTCAAGTAGGATACTGTGGGATACTATGTCAAAGCCTTTACTAAAGTCCAAGTACACTATATACAGAGCCTTTCCCTCATCCATCAAGTGGGTTACTTGGTCATAGAAGGTGATCAAGTTAGTTTGGCAGGACCTGCCTTTCATAAAACCATGCTGACTGGGCCAGATTACCCAACTTTTCTATATGTGCTGTGTGATAGCACACAAGATGACCTGTTCTATGACTTTCTCCAGCACTGAGGTGAGACTGACAGGCCTGCAGTTTCCCAGTTCCTCCTTCCTACCCTTTTTGTAAGTGGGTGTAACATCAGCCAACCTCCAGTCAAGTGGAACTTCCCCAGTCAGCCAAGACTGCTGGAAGATGATGGAAAAGGGTTTGGCAAGCACCTCTGCCAGCTCCCTTAATGCCCTCAGATGGACCCCATCCGTCCCCATAGACTTATTCACGTCTAATTGGCCAAGCAGGTCTCTAATCATTTCCTCTTGGATCAAGGGAGCTTTGTAATTCTATTTCTTTCTGTCCTCTGTCTCATGAGGCTTAGTACCCAGGGAATATCTTACCTTGCTATTAAAGACTGAGGCAAAGAAAGTATTAAGTACCTCAGCTTTATCCTCATCCTTTGCCACTGTTTTCTCCTGTACACCCAGTTTACTTTAGGACAGAGATTCTCCTTAGCCCTCCTTCTATTGTTAATATATTTGTAGAAACATTTTTTTATTATCTTTCACAGAATCAGCCAATTTAATTCCTAGTTGGGCTTAGCCCTTCTGATTTTCTCTCTACATGATCTCATTTCATCCCTGTAGTCCTCCTGAGATTCCTGCCCCTTCTCCCAAAGCTCATACACTTTTTTCTGAGAATCACCCAGTTCTCTCTGCTTAGACAAGCTGGTTTTCTACCCTGCTGGCTTATTTTATGGTGCATGGGGACAGCCTGCTTTTCCACCACCAGGATTTCCTTCTTAAGGAGTATCCAGTCCTCCTGGGCTTCTTTGCCCTTAAGAGCTGACTCCTATGGAACTCTATCAACCAGCCTTCTGAACAGTCTGAAGTGTGCCCTCTGGAAGTCCAAGGTGGCAGTTCTGCTGACTCCCATCCTTATTTCTCCTAGAACTGAGAATTCTGTCATCTTATGATAGCTATGGCACAGGCATCCTCCATCACATCTCCTATGAGGTCTTCTCTTTTCACAAACAGCAGGTCCATCGGTACACCTTCTCTTGCTGGCTCACAATTATAAATAAAAATAAGTTAAATCTATATTTCCAGATAAATCAAATTCCAAATGGGTTCTCAAGTGATCTCCTCTCTTTGCAAAGGCAACCACAAAAATATTAATTGACCCAACATATCAAGAGAGGACTTCACGCAACAAACTTTACAGTCTATAAAAGGTTGCCATGTAAGATGAAGTAAAGGAAAAAAGAAGTACAAAATTAATATCCCAGTCTGTCCATTAATTTCGGTGCACTGCCTTGAGCAGGAAGGAAAAAAATAAAGCAACGAATAGTCTAAATTAGAAAGCTGAAGGTGAAGAAGAAAATGATGAGTAGGATTGACAGGACTAGTCATGCATGATGGGTTTCTTTCTCATGGGAAAATTTTGATCAGAATAAATACCATCTAAATGGTGAAGACAAAGGCTGATACAAAGGGAAGGCTCTGATTCCTTGTACAACAGCTTATAGCATCTCTTCTCTAACGTGCTGCCTCTTGTGCAATGGGACACTAGCCTTTGTTTGAAACATGCAAAGAGTAAACACACCTCCTGTTTTCTATTTTCCCCTATGTTGCTATCAGTTTTCAGAGACGATATTTAAATTACAGTAAAGGTCAGCCTTAGTAGACAGAACAACTTATATCTGCTTTTGAGAGCACACTAAGGATCAATATACAGAAATGGAACTTACACTTGTGTAAGTGTACAAATGATAAGATGATGCCAGCAAGCACAATTCATATATTGATCAATTTAAATATGTGAGTAAATGAAAAAGAAGAGGCTGTGGTGAACAACTTACAAAGAGGCTGGCAGCACATAAAATGTATGTTGAGATGGAAAATCATTCTTTTTCTTATTTAATTTTCTTTAAATTCTCTTTGCATTACTTCTCTGCCCTTCCATTCTGTTTTCAAATCACGTAAGAAACAACATAGCTGCTGTAGGCATAAGAGGCTTCCATTTCAATTTGGGCAAAATGATGCACTTATATGTGCCACAGGCCTCCAATATTTTCCTGTGTAGTAAGCTTTGCATTACTGATAGAGTTACAGATGTTTGTCTATGGGAGAAGCTGTGAAAGACAGCATGTCTGTGTTTTGTTCATGGGACGAATGTTCCCAGTTCCCTCACTTCAGAATAGGACACTTGTCCACTTACTCAAATATTCTGTGTAATTTTATCTTTTATTGTGTAAGGATGTTTACCCTGAATAATTCAATATTGACCAACAAAGAGAGGGACAATATCTCTCCACAGAGATCTCTCCTAGAAGTGCAGTTCTGCAAATGTTACTGAACCACTTTCCTGCAAAAGCCTTCCCTGTAGCACTGTTCACAGAGACCAGAGCACTTAATCCTTCCTTTTCAGCAACAATCTTTTGCCAAAAGTTGCTGAATTAGAGAAGGCTTCTTGCTTGTTGATATTCTGCCAAGTGACACAAAAATTAAATTTCACCTAGTTGAATCAAACTCATTTAGTCAAGGGCCATTTAACAATTCTTTTTTTTAAAGCTTGATTTCACCATCACAGTTACATACAACAGCTTATCTCTGATAGAGTTACCATATCCTCAGTATTGACTTAATCCCCAAGAACAAAGATTAAGGAATTGATATTATTCAAGAGTGATTCCACAAAACTATGGTGCAGGAGTCTCATTACAAAAATCCTTGTTGTTTTGTTCTTTTTTTTTTTTTAATAAAATCTTCCATCCTGAAGGCTAAGTCTGCTTAAATGTCATCTTAACTTTCCTCTAGATGATTTAGATTTTAGAAGATCCGTTTTTATAAAAAACGAGAAGCTCCACACTATGGCACTTATAGAACCATGTGATTTTGCTCATTCAAATTCCTCTTTATAAGCAGAATACACAATTTGTTAGAAAGTCTGATGACCTCTTCTGAAATCTTGTTCTTAGTCTGCATAGAATGGCCTAGACAAAAATGATATAATGTTTTTGGGATTCAGTACAGAAGGTACTCAGCTTTACTGTTGCAAGAGGGGATAAAAGTTCTGGTAGTGGTTTTGAATTTATCTTCATCACAGATTTTCAATACAACAGCATTAGATGGATTGGTATTAAGATGCTGTCTACGTGAAGCGATGAGGTGATCCTTAATTGCTTTTTCTGTAGAATCATGAACTGCACTTTGAAGTAGTGTGCGTGGGCGTGAACTACCTCCACTTTACCCACTTCCAAGCTATAACAACTGATTTTTTGTTAGTGGAAGGAGGTGGGGGAAAATTCTAGCAAACTCCAAGTACTTTTTGAGGTTTCCTCTCTTCTAAGTGTTGAGACTTTCAAGCCAATTATCAAAAACAAGGAGATGTACTGTCTCCCATTTCACATGCGTTCATTTCCACTTCAAGATTGAACTTGATATTGCTTTCTGGATTCATGTATACAACAAAATATTACAACTAGTAGGACAAATAATGTAACTGCAATGAAGTACTGTTTTCTCAGCAAACATACGATACACGGCTTTATGGACTGAAATGGAACCAACTGCCACACAGTTGTAGCGATACAAGCGACAGACACGTTCCTGCCTCCTTTCCACCCTTGCTCTGTTCCGGTCCTAAGAAACTTAAGTGTTTTGCGAAGGCCTTTGCTACCTTTGTCACGACTCACCCGTGTGTTCCCGTGGGGTCCCTTCTGTAACCCGCTGCTGATCCCACACAGGCGTTTGCTTTGCCATTCCCAAAAGAAAAAAACATGCCATCAGCCGAAAAACCATAGCAGAAGGGAAAGGTTTAGATGAAGTGGGTTATGAAAGTTACAGTGGTAGCGTCGAGATGCAGCGACAGCTTCTGAAACATCTTCCACCCATGCAGTGGTTTTTGCTTCAGCTGCAAGAACGTTTCCATTTATCTCCCATTGCCCTGTTTGTTATTCCTTTCCCTTCCTAACTGATAGCTAAATAGCCACAAGTTTTAGTGCTTGCAAGCTTGTTCACTTTCTCTACAACTGCCTAAAAAGGAAGTTGTGGAGAGGAGGGAGCTGACCTTTTCTCCCAAGTGACAGGGGACAGGATGAGAGAGAATGGCCTCAAGCTCCACCAGGGGACGTTTAGGTTGGACATTAGGAAAATTTTTTTCACAGAAAGGGTCACTGGGCACTAGAACAGGCTGCCCAGGGAGATGGTTGATTCACCTTCCCTGGAGGGGTTTAAGGCACGGGTGGACGAGGTGCTAAGGGGCATGGTTTAGTGTTTGATAGGAATGGTTGGACTCGATGATCTGGTGGGTCTCTTCCAACCTGGTGATTCTGTGATTCTGTGATTCTGTGATTAGGGACCTTATATTGATGATCCAAACCTGTCTCTTTACCCCATCACTTGATGGAGGGATGCTTTTTGATAGCCACTACACCATGGGGCAAAGAGCTCCACAGTTAATTTCATACTGAAGAAATACTTCATTCTTGACTTAGACTAAGCAAGAATGAGCACCAGTAATCTTGCATGGCCAAGCAATGATTCAGATCAGAATCCACAAATAATGGCAAAAGAGGGAACAAGACATTGTTTATCAAATACAAGAAAACAAATGTAAAATAAAATGTATCAGGTTAGCAATCATCAGCTTAAGATGGGCATGTACTAATAGAACGCAATGATGTATTTCCTCTGAAAAATAGATTGAATTACTAATAAGCCATGCACTATACAGCATGCACTATGCAGCCAACAAGAATTTGGCACAGAACATCTGAATTGTTCTGTGACTTTCTGCAGAAGGTATAAATGTACCTTTGTAATGTCCAAGTTGCAATACTCTTATTTTTCAGCTTTCTACATAGGAACATTTCCTCTGCAGGTGAGATAAACAATCACCTCCAAAAAGTCCCTTCACAACTTGCTATAAGCAAGTAAAGCTTCAGGATTAATACCTCAGCCCATTTTTTCAGAAAACTTTTGAGTATATAATTCAACAAGCCTGAAAGCTCCTGGAAGAAGTTTAGATCTTTTTTTCTTCTTAAATGATCTGAGTTCATATAATTTTAATATTTATAAATCTCATCTAGCAGACATTAACAGATAAGAGATTAACAGAGCAGTAATTACTCTCAAGTCATCTTCATAAAAGAACCCTAATCTCACAAGAATGCAATAAAGGATACACAGATATACCATAAATGCAAAAATACACTGAATGCACACTACATTCTCCTCGATTGCTACAGTTGCTCTCCTCTTACCTTTCTCTGGAAAGCAGTTGCAAAGGACCTGAGCACACATAGTCAGCCCTGTTCCACCATCAGCTCTTGCCCTGTTTTGACTCACTCAGCTATCTCACAATAACAGGTATTTTCAGGCTACCAGTGACTTCTGGAACTCCCTGCTCTGACCCAGCTGATGTCAACAGATAATTGCCAAAGAGTCTTCTCCAGAAGTTTCACTGCCTGCAAAGTCTAAAACTGCCTGGTGCTTGAAGATGCCTGAGCAATTAATGAATCCCTTGAGTTAACTGTAACGTACACCTTATAAAAACATATGGGCTGACATTATCCTCTAGTTCGTGTCACTGTAGGTGGTTTCACCTTCTATGACAAAGTGAACTGCTTACTGGATTAGGGAAAGGCTGTGGATGTGGTCTTCCTGGACTTCAGCAAAGAATTTGACACAGTTTCTCATAGCATTCTGCTACGGAAACTGTCAGCCTCTGGCCTGGACAGGCACACACTCTCCTGGGTGGAAAACTGGTTGGATGGTCAGGTCCAGAGAGTGGTGGTAAATGGCATTAACTCCAGCTGGAGGCTTGTCACACGTGGTGTTCCCTAGGGCTCAGTGCTGGGTCCAACCCTGTTCACTGTCTTTATCAATGACCTGGATGAAGGCATCGAGCGCAACCTCAGCAAGTTTGCAGACGATACTAAGCTGAGTGGAAGCGTGGATCTGCTGGAGGGTAGGGAGGCTCTGCAAAGGTATCTGAAAAGGCTGGACCTCTGGGCTGAGACCAATGGGATGAGGTTTAAAAGGGCCAAATGCTGGGTCCTGCACTTGGGGCACAACAATTCTGTGTAGCTACAGACTAGGAGAAGCCTGGCTGGAAAACTGCCTGGAGAAGAAAGATCTGGGGGTGTTGGTTGACAGCAACTGAACATGAACCAGTAGTGACCCAGGTGGTCAAGAAGGCCAATGGCATCCTNCTGGGGTTGTTTAGCCTGGAGGAGAGGAGGCTGAGGGGAGACCTCATTGCCCTCTACAACTACCTGAAAGGAGGTTGTGGAGAGGAGGGAGCTGGCCTCTTCTTCCAAGTGACAGGGGACAGGACAAGGGGGAATGACCTCAAGCTCCACCAGGGGAGGTTCAGGCTGGACATTAGAAAAAAAAAATCATGGAAAGGGTCATTGGGCAATGTTAGAGGCTGCCCAGGGAGTTGTTTGAATCACTATCTCTGGAAGTATTTAAAAGACAGGTGGATGAGGTAATCAAGGACATGGTTTAGTGATTGATAGGAATGGTTGGACTCAGTGATCCTGGAGGTATTTTCCAACCTAGTGATACTGTGATTGTGCAGGCAAGGAGCCACTTAAAGTGGGTAAATTTTGTTCTGAATTCTGTTTCAGCATCCATGGGGATAAAGGCAGAAATCATGGCCCACTGACTCCTTAGATAACACCAAATGCCTTAGATTTGAGGAAGAAATAAATAGATAGCATCCCAGAAGTGTAGAAGAAATAAATATAAAAGCTGGTCCAAGCTCTAGAGGTTACCTAGCCTTTTACTTAAAGGGAAAAACTCTCAAAATGCTTGAGCAAATTTCCAAACATCAACCGTAAATAACATAAATGTAAAATAAACATAAAATAAACAAGTATATCACTGAAATCCTGTATTCAAATGCTTTTGAGGTTTTCCAGAGCAAATCTCTTCCTGTTGTTCCCAACAGTACTCTGAGTAGAATCATAATAGAATCACAGAATTGTTTGAGTTGGAAGAGTATCTAGATTGACCCCTCTGCAATGACCAGGAACATTTTCCACTAGATAAGGTTATTCAAAGCCTCATCCAATATAGTCTTGAACCTCTCCAGGGATTGGGCATCCACAGCTTCTCTGGACAAATGGTTCCAGTGCCTCACCACCCTCACAGTAAAAAATTCTTCCTTATATCTAATGTAAATCTTTCCTCTTTCAGCTTAAAACTGCTGCCCCTCATTCTGTCACTGCACTCCATGACAAAGAGCCTCTCTCCAACTTTCCTGTCAGCCCCTCTAAGTACTAGAAGGCCACTATATCATTTCCTGGGAGCCTTCTCTTCTCTGGGCTGAACAAACCCAAATCTCTCAGCCTGTCTTCATATGGGAGGCGCTCCAGCCCTCTGATCATCTTTGTGGCCTCCTCTGGACTTGCTCTAACAGGTCCATGTCCTGACAGCTCCAGAACTGAACTCAGTACTCCAGATGAGGTCTCACAAGAGAATTGTAGAGGGGCAGAATTACCTCCTTCACCTGCTGCTCACTCTTATTTTGATGCAGGCCAGGATACAGTTGGTAGAAAAGAAATTAAAAAGGGTTAAATGATGAAACAATGATTCATATTCCGGTATAATGAATTATTCTAAACACTAAGTTTGGTTATCCCTAAAATGTTGTCCCTAGTTTAGCAGAACATTATGACTATATTCCAGTGTTCTGTGTTTTTCCTTTTAACACTGTATGTAAAACAGGTTTTGAGGATAAATTATTTAGCTCTCTGTAGAAAAAGTGCTTTAAAATCATCTTCTTGGGGACACTAATGCATTTATTATCCCAGAAAAACTCAGATCCAGCATCTGTTGTCCTGTGTGTTTTACTGTCTAATAATGAGCATGCCTGTGGGATTTGTTTACAGCAGGGCTTTGTGGATGTTTTTGTTTTGTTTATTTCATTCAGAAAGAAACTAGGAAATTGAAAAACATTATTAATATTTGAATGGAACAACTTATGAGTTTTTGACAACTTACTGATTAATTCAGGTAGTTTCCAAATTGTCCTCCTTAAGAGAACTGCAGTATTTCAAAACAAAAGTTTAAACAAATGAGGAAAAATATCCCTCGCTTTATTTTTGTTTTCCCATGCTACCTATGATCTTATTTTACTGTTTGACTGCTTTGGAACAGGAGTCATGGACAACTTCATGAAGAATTTCATCTTTATAGTTCTTGTCTAGAAAAGTATAGCAAAGATTAAATCCACAGAAGAAGACAGAAGGCCTACTTCATGGGAACACAATACAAATGTCAAGAATGGACATGGTATAGGCAAAGAAGAAAAACAAAAAAATATTTTTTGTGTGCCTCTTCTTCTAAAACTAGGAGATAACAGATTTTACTTTGAATGTGGAAGGCTTGGCATGACAGAAGCAACCTGTTCCCAGCAGATCTGTGGTCCAGGATCAATCTATAATATTTAGTTGCATCAGAAATGGTCTTATTTGCCCACACATTGCCTTTCAAAGTTCTCTCATTTAAACAGGGTGGTGATAATTGCTCAGGAAGGGAGGAAGCCAGGACTTCCCAAGGGTTAATCTTGGCCCTAGAGGAGAACAGGGCTGCTGAAGACCACCACGTGAGCTGGGCCCAACTGGTAGAAAGAATTCATGTTCAGAAAAGTACTGGACACAGGGATACTTAGCCTTTCTCTCAATGGAAGTATTTCCATACCTGCTTCTTTTTACAGGAGTCAAAGTGAAAAGCATTCAATGCTGGGGACACCACTGTAGATTTTACAAGTAGATAAAAAGGGCTATTGAAATGCCTTTTTGATATTTACATACCCCACAATTTTCGATTTTTGTTCTCACATTTTCAGATAACTGGCTCTTCTCATGATTATAACAAATTGTAACAAATTCTTCTCTATTCTTTAGGAGAATTCCTTACTCTTATTACAAAGTGTTTCTGTTGATCCTTTATTCAATTCCATATGAGACTGCTAATTATCTTCCAAAAATATGCAGAAGAATGTAAAAACACCAGAAAACTCAGCGTGGTATCTATCAGGCACACATGCACAACCAATATCTCCATTGGATCATAGAGCTTTAACACACACTGGAGCTCTTCTTCAAAACTTGCCACAAGTAGTAAGCTCCTCTGCACGCACTGCAGTTGAGTTCAAGGTCCTGGCAATAATTGCTTAAGCTATTGCTATTTGGGAAATATTTGTTGGTCTCTTTGAAACAAAATAGGAAATATTTTAGTGCAGATATTTGCAAGTTTGTAGTTCTGCTTCAGAAACTGAAAATTTTGTAATTTTCACTGGTCAGTTAAGGCTTTTAACTCCTCTTTATTAGGAACTAGTTGCAGAACATATGTCTGAAAGCGTGTGGAAGAAAAACTGTCGAAGAAAGCTGTAAAGTAATATAGGTTACAGCTTTCTGTGAGAAAGGATACTAGAAATAGGTGGCTAAGAACACCTTTCTCATGCTGCATTTCCGTAGTCCAAAGCCCAGCTAACGGGACTACAAAATGAAGGGAAAAGAAAAGCCCAGTCTTTTCAGCTCACTCTACAAAATACAATGATATGGTCAAATTACTAGATAAACAGCAGAAAACAGACTAATTTATCCATTAGCCTCATTTTCTTTCTGCAAGCCTACTTTGAAGGAAGCAAGCTGAATGTGTGCATGTGGGTATTTATGACAAGATTGTATTTACTATAATTAATGGTCTCTCATACATTAGTTAGGAACACTCTTCTGATTTCTCATTGAAACCTGTGAAGTCAAACTGTGTTTATCTATTGGCCTTAAACATTTTGTCGGAGGACTCCCCAGTTGTGGCACTAGCTTGTCTGTCGTACCACAGTTCAGGGCAGGCAGTGTAGGAGCAGGCACAGCTCTCCCTCGCTGGGGTGAAGTTGGGGCCCAGAGCTGCCTTTGGCGGGGGGAAGGGATGCAGCCGTTGCTGCTGCCCCCACTACCCCCCCACCTGCTGGCTTCCGGAGCCCGCCGAAAACATGGAGATAAAATGACTTGGAAGGGAGGGGTCGGGGTCTCACCTCTGTGCTCACTTTCACTCTCACTCACACTCTTCGAATGGATTAGCGTGGACCTCGCAGCCTGGACCACATGTTCCTGAGATCATCTGCTGCGTTCAATGTGGTGATTTCTTTCCCTCTCTCTCTCTTTCTCAGCCCACGCCCACACCCACCTCCCACCCCTTACCTCGTGGCGTGCGTATTGGGTCAGATCCTAGGGACTTGGGTTGTTTTCGGGCACTCATTTCAGTAACTTTGGGTGGTTGCACCCCCACCCCGTGCCTTTGTTGTGTGCCCTGGTATCTTGTGTGTTTGTGTTTGCTGGAGCCAGAAATAAGTACTGTTTTGATATTCATCCTGGGAGTGAACATATTGGCCTCTGGATTGCCACACAGGCAAACGAATCCACCTTCCCCCCAATCAGGGCCGGACACGAGCATGTGGCTCGTGGGTCCAGGTTGTGACAAAACCAAAGGAAAGGTCAGGCTGTCAGAAAATTACAGTTTATGTAAACTTACTCCTCAGATTATAAAGGGGAGAAGGTTGTTCTGTGTTTTTTGAGGGACAGAGGCATGTTTTCCTAATGAGGAAAAAAAATACCTGGTTTTCCCTTTTCTTTTCCTTCCCTTTTCTCCATGGAGGGGCAGTGGCCATAGGACACCAAGAATAGGTGGTGAGAAGAATGCAGTAGGGTCCCAGGCCTTGTACCACGACAGAGTGGGATGTAGCCAACTGCTTGCAAGCAAGAGGATGCTCATGCCCGTATGAAGCCCCATCTACTGCACATTTTGTCTTTCAAGTGGTCTTTTTTCTAAACCACAGTGGACCCCTTTCAGTAGTGTTTGTGTGACTAATGCCACATTAATTCCAAGAGGAATTTGCTAAATGTCCTGCAAATTGAGACAAACATCGGCAGAATAAAATGCTTTTTAACACTGAATAAATCGAGCCTCTTTAAAACACACCAAGGTCCCAGCACACTGTGGGGTCTTCATGGTTAACCTCTGTTCTGCCTGTTGTAATAATTTATGGAGAAAATGACAAGATCCTGAAATCAAATCACTAAGAAAACAAACCAAAAAACCAAAATTCCACAGAGGAAAAAAAGTTTTAAGAAGTTCTGCAGGTTACAGTTGCCAGGGAAACCACTTTGCACCAGCCATATAGTCAGAAAAATCTATTTTCTTTGTTCTCTGGAGGGAAAAAGATATTTTGGTGCAGAGTAGAGAAAAAAGCAAGCCACAAAAGTTAGAATAAAATATTCCTATACATACACTTAATCACTAATGAGAAGATAAATGACTTGCCAAACTACACTGCAGTAATCCAGCACTAACTAAAATATTAATATAGTGTATGCAAGTTCCTTCCTGCTTTATGTTTGCACTTTGAAATGTGCAGCTTCCCTTGATATCAAAGCTATTTACTGTTGTTGTTGGCTCTATAGACTGAAAGAAGATCCCAGCAATGGCTTTTTTCTTTGCCACTGGTTTTCTTATTGCCCTGTGCTTTTAGCATGTGTACCACTGCTCTAGTAGGAACCATGGTCCATAGATGTGCCTTTTAAAAACATTTGCCTTTCAAACTTCCATATTACTATGTTTAAGCAGGAAATTGAGCGAAGGGGTATGGGACACTTGTGGGAGCACGTAACATTTCTAGACCAGTACACATCTGCCTGCACCCTCACAGGCAATGAAGTTGAAAGCAGCTGTAGGTCCCATGGGTGCAGAGAGCCCTGATGACCAGAGGTGACCGAAAGGCTATCTGGCATCTTCCTCCAGGCCTTGTCCCAGACAGGGAGATCACAATTAAGAATTCAAAATTTCACCACAACAAACGTTTCCTGTGCAGTGATGAAGAGGGGCCTTGGAGTCCCTCACAACTCTGTAGAAAGACATGATGAACCTGTTCAGTTTGGTTCCTTGCTCGTGAATAAAATTGATATATTACTTGACCAGATCTCTTCCAGCTTACAAAAGGTTTCCCAGTGGAACTATTTTCAACATTGTCTGTGATAAGATGTTTGAAAAGCTATGTAGTTCCCTAATACTAACAGCTAAACAAGTGCCTAAGGAAGGAAAAAAAAAAAAAAAGAAAAAAATCTTTGAAAATAATCCTCAAAATGACAGAGATGCAAATAATCTAGTTTTACTCTGAACATAACTATTCAGTCCTACTTTTCAGAAACAGATTGTCCATCTGTTCAAACTATTTGCTTTACTCTTAAAGCAATATCAAAAGAAATATTAATGATAACAAACTGAGTAATTTCTGCTCATTATAAATAACGGATATTTGCCTTCTCTAAATGGCAATACACAGATGTTCTCGGAAATAGGCTTAATTTAAATACACTCAGATTCACAACTTATATTTTAAATTAGGGTCTACACTGACTTTGCTAGTGTCCGTGATAGAAAAGTGTAGGTAAAAGCAAGTGTAGACTATACCCCAGAACTACTTCAAATTCTCTGTTTGCTCCTGTGTCAGGGAGCAACACATGAAATCCTAATGTTCCTATAAAGATGATGACTCTGGGTTTTACAGCATCAGTGAAGTAACAGCTGTCTCTCCTTCTCAGACATCTCTAACAGGGTTTTTGGTGTGCCACTGATGTGATTTTCAGAGTAAGCGATAAAAGGTATGTGAGTACCAGGACACAGGGATTTGTTTCATTCACATCTGTAAATGTTCGTAAGAAAAAAACCATTTATGTGAAGACTTACAACAATGAGAAAAGTATATTCCCTTTCCCCTTACAGTCATGCTGATGTTTAATCTGAACCCTGTACCAAAGCGACTTCAGTTCTGAGGGCTCAGTGAATTAATCACAGTGCAGAAGCCTCAAGACGCCCTGCAGCCTGTTGTGAGACACTGTAGTTAAACCTTAGGACGGGCACACAGAGAGGAAACTTGAATTCATGATAGAGCGCTACATTCTGCTAGCAGGGAAATGCTTATCTGCATTTTTAGAAAAGGTGACTGGAAACCAGACCTATTCAAAGGCAGAGGAGGAGTCAATATTTAATTAAAACTTGAATTTTCATTCTTTTATTTAGCAAGTCTTTTTTTCTTTTTAAGCCATCTTATGTTTATCTTGACGTTCCTAGAAGGTCTCCAGCTCAGGCACTTGCACATGGTGTTCACACCTGGAGCTGAACAGCTCATAGTACTCCTTGGCACACAGCAGCCCCTAACACCTACTATACTCTCAGTTGGAGCTGAGAGGCCAGAAGAGTTTCCTGAGATGGCAGAGTCAATTCATTACTCTTCCCAAGGATTTTAGTTACTGGGCAGATGGCTTAGAAAAAAGATATTAAAAATATTTTCACTAGATCTTCAGATCTCAGCTGTGTAGCTAAGAATGCTTTTAGGTATTATGGTTAGAAGCAGCACATAAAAGAACACCCTGGGGGCCATTTGTCTGAATAAGTTCCCTGGTTAAGACTGTTAAAAAACTAAATTGATAAGTGACCAGCAATTGAGCAAGGACCAGCCAGCTACAGTGGGAGAAGGTTGTAGGCAATTTTATTATAAGAATGATCTCAAATTATGCAACAGAGAGTTGCAATTGTTCAGCCTGGACAAGAGAAAACTCTGGGGAGACCTTATAGCAGCTTTCCAGTACCTAAAGGGGCCTACAAGAAAGCTGGAGATGGACATTTTACAAGGGCTCATAGTGATAGGACAAGGGGTAATAGCTTTAAACTGAAAGAGGGTATATTTAGATTAGATATTAGGAAGAAATTCTTCCCTATGAGGGTGGTGAAGCACTGGAACAGGTTGTTTAAAGAAATTGTAAATACCCTCCCACTGGAAGCATTCAAGGCTAGATTGGATGTGGCTTTGAGCAATGGTCTAGTGGAAGATAGCCCTGCCCATTGCAGAGGGGTTAGAACTTTATCTTAAGATCTCCTCCAACTCAAACCATTCTATGATTCAATAAATGTCCCCATGATTCACCACACCAGACACTTCAGTTTCAAAGGAAACAACTTCTACCGACTCAGCCCAGCCCATTTACCATGGCTTACCATTTTGTAACTGAGAACATTAGTTTTCCAAGACCACAGCTTAAGACCTAGTTGCTACAGTATGTTTTGCTGCCAAATTAGATCATGGATTAACAAATCACTGAAATGGTACAGGTACAGAATTTGTTCTAGTTTACTCCGACCTTGTTCTCAGGCCTACTGCCAGCTTACCCATCTAGTCAAAGGAGTGGCTTGGTTGTAGTTTTCTGCCTCTGGACGTTTATTTTGGCAAATTTATCAACTGTTCTTCTATTGCCTAGTGTTTTTGCAATAAAGTCCCAATTGAGGCTTCCAACTGAGAGCAGTTTGCATAAGTTTCTGAATCTCTGCTTTGCAATCTTCACATCTCATTCCTTTTGATGAACATGAAGATGATTGCTCCTAGTGATACCTGAACTGAAAATGAACTGAAAATGTATTACAACTTTTAAGCTTGCCAAGCAGTGAAGGAGAAATTCACACCAATCCCAGTGCTCAGAACAGCTGTTGTGACAAGGTGATATTGCTAAGGAGTCTCAAAATAGATGCCAAGGCAAATACTCTCTCTGTTAGGGTTCTGCTGTGTTTTGCAGCCTTCAGCTGGAATCTAATTGCAATTTAAACGCAGAGCACAAAACACACAGCATTATTCACTTTAAAGTTCTTTTAAGGAATCAGAGAAAATTAAATAGTAAATCATAATCTAGAATTTCCAGAACCAACATGGAGTCTCCAGAGATGTGGTAATTACTTTATCTAGACAGTTGAATTTAGTGAAACACTTCTTGTTAAAACAGAAAGGTGGCAAGGAAGATAATACTTTATTTCATATATTTCCCATAATGCTCTCTTTTTTCAGAAAAGACAGTAGTAGATAAGAGGTATAGAAAAAAAGCTAAAACAAACTTTTCCACAGATATGGATAATTTGAAACCATTTCTTATTTGAACTTACAGAATTTCTCCACATTTCTCTCAGTCAATCATCTCTGATTACATCCTGCTAATGAAGACAATTGACACAACTGTATTTATACTTACTACCTGACTACATTCCACTATTCAGGGTTTGAAGGCTGTTGTTAAAGGCATTGTATAATGTGCATAGATTGATCTATGCAAGCACAGCATCCCTTTGTCTTCCATGAATTTGTTTACTTATTTAATTTTAAACCAGGTGATTTCCTTCTGTTATTGACAAGGTGACATCTACATGTTTTATCACAGCTCTTTTATGTTTCTTGAAGAGGGATTTCATGTTTCTCCTTCTTGGTTACATACTGTGGATTTTCTACTCATCCAAGACAAGAAAAAAATAGCTCATTTTTCCTGTCCAAATTTCCCATACTAAACACAAGGTCAGAGCTGCTGATGGTGGCAGAGGTCTTTGGGTTAAAGAGTTCTTTGTGGACCAGAACACACATCTCACCCATTTCTTAATCTTCTTCCAAATGGAAATTAAAATGCTGTGGCTTTATTCTGTAGAGAAGTATCTGTGCAACCTCATTCTTTTTTTTTTTTTTCACCATCTATGTTAGTATTTTAATGATTTCTTTAATATGTACATTTATCAGTATTCAGAAAGAGGATCATAAGAAAATCTTAAAACCATAACTAGTTACCATGAATTCTATGTTATCCTTCAAGTTTCCCAAACCATTACCGTATATGACCCTAAAACATAAACCATCTCTTTCTAATAAAGATGTCAAACATGGGTGGTTAGTTTTTCAAGTGTGCTCTTTTCATGTGCCTTTCTCTGCAGAATATACAGACCAATGATGGATTTTCTGCTTCCTCTCAAATGAGACATTTCTTCCTGCTGTGCATTGAGCAGGAGACCTAGCTAACCCATTTAACTTTAGCAGGAAGTCATTTGAATTTGTGTGTCACAACAGCTGTATCTGCAGGACAGCAAAGGCCAACTCAGCTTGGTGCAATGGAGAGAGCCTGAAACCTGGATTTGCAGAAAGGAAATGTCACCAGTGAATAGCAGTATCAGGCAGAGATTCACATGTTAATCTTGCTTAGAGTTTGTCTCAGGATTTTGGAAGAGAACATCTCAGGCTGTGCTGAGGCTTTTTAAAGTGCATATGTTCTGACAGTATGCTGTATTATGACAGTGTAGTGTTTGGTCTTGACTTATTTTAACGACAGTCTAACTTTCAGCAATGAGACTGTTAATAGATCTTCCCATCAAATTGAGGCACAACTTAGAAGAACAATTGGCCTTATATAAACATTTGCTCTTCCATAGCACAGAATTAGGGACAAGAGATACTGCTAAGATAGAGACGTCGCTATTTTGTCCACCACTGCAATGCTGCTTGTGGAAAGGGAAGGGACATCTAACAGGATGGTTGAGAAGAATTGCATGCTCCTTGTTTGGATTGCTTTGAGCACAACAGACACGAAGCCACTCTAAATGCAGTTACTGACTGCATAAGAGAGAAAGAGGGTGCTTACTGGCGGTAAGAGTTTGCCTGAATATGAAATAATCAATGCACTTAACATTTTCCACATCATTCCCTAATTAGTGCACAGCAAGCAGATGTAATCCTGTGTGAGCAGAGACCTTGGGTGTTCTCCATTTCTGCATGACCAGCCTGAAACAGTGTGATAAAATCTCTTTTCAGATGAGAGGTACAATCTCCTTAAAAGTGTCTTATTGTGGGAATTTCACCTCTTGGTTGTCAAAAAAAAAAAAGTTACATTTTAAAGCCTATAAACTCTTTCTAAAAGTTCATAAGCCATTAAAAGTGTAGGGAAAGAGCAGCACACATAAAAGGTTATTCAGAATTTACTCAAATGTTTTATTTTCACTTTTATCTCCTAGACAATCCTTACTAAAGAAAATACTATAAAAGGTAGTGACAAAAAAAAAATTTAGCCAGAACACATTCTATATTTCCTTTTAGACCATTTTAGACATTTTCTTATTTCATAAAAAAAAATGAAGTAAGTTTCACTGGAAGAAAATCTGAGATTGCAACGTGCATTGTCAGTGAGCTGCTTCATCTCTGCTCTGTAGAGTTACAAAGTGTTCTCCTCTGCTAAGATTATACTGGAATATATACTTAATTTGAAATTGATATTCTGAAGCATAAAGGAAGATGCCAAATTAAAAATCTCAGTTTGCATTCCTTTCTACATAGTATAAGTTTGCCATTATAATTAAATTTTAAACTTCTGAATGCCCTGGGATAAACTGAGTTGAACAAGGTGAGAGTGAAATGGCTCTTCAGTTGTATGGAAAAAAAAAATTTTGCAGAAACTTCCGATGTTTCAAGGGTGTCTTTTTCATTCTGCTTTTATTCTAAAAGCAGAGTGTTGATAATATTTACACACAACCATTACTTTTGTGATTTCTAATTGCAGGAGGAGTTTTACAAATATTTCCATGATCAGGACATTATCTGAGTGTGTGACAGATCTAGATAAGCCTGGGATCTATCTGACTTTGTGCAAATCTCTTCATCCCAGTTTACACTGAATTAAACAGACCTGAGAGTGAGACAGTTCTTGATAGATCCCAGACTTTTGCCTTTGATATCATACATGCTAAACACTTCTGAAGGCAGAAATATCTAGGTCTGATCTGACCATATGTATTTCACTGTCATTCAGGTTTTGAAGACAGGTCTAAAAATCTCCATTGGTAAAGAACAGAAAGACTGAAGTCTGAAAGTTATTTTTGCTTCAGTGAAACAACGTGATTGACAATTTGCTGCAATTAATCCATCTTATTCCAGCAACATTACATATCTCAAAACAAGCTTTTGAAAGAAGGTCAATTTTAGCTGAGTCTAATTACCTGTTCCGGATAAACTCAGCACTTAAAGATAGCTCAGTTCTCTAATTCACATAAACACAGATAGAAAAAAAATAAAATTCATAGAAGTTTTGATCCATAAAAAAGACATTTTATCAATGTGATTATTATTGTTCACCATTATTAGTAATAAAACATGAGTCTTGAACTCTTTTTCTATTATCATGATGGCAACGTTACTTCTCAGAGCTTCACCTATAACTCTCCTGCTGTACAAGTAACAAATAGCACAAAGAGTGGTAAGAGTGGTAGTTTTGTTAAGCATGAGCACTGTGCAGACATCTTAGATGCAGTAGGGGAATAACCTACTTTTGCATTGTAACTCTCTCTTTGATCATGATACATTCTCCATAGCAGTAGATGAAAACTTTTTGCTCTCTTCACTTTCTAATGAATGCTAAACTCATTTTTAATATTGCTTTAATATTGTATGATGTCAATGGTAATAGCTTGATCAATCTATACCTTTTCTTAACTTGTCACACTAACTCTGCATTCAATGAACTCTGGGAGTTTAATTAAATTATCAGTTTTTAAATGGAGCTTATTATTATCCATTTATTTTTATTTCTCTTGTAGATTCCCTCCTGAAACTGCCCTTCCAAAAATGCCATTGCAAGTGGAATCCAGTAGAAACAGTGTTTTCAGATTAACTAAAAGATGAAGTTTCTGGAAAGTCATGTGTGCTCGCTTCCAAACCAATATGATCATACCAAAAGCAAAACTGGGATGTTACACAAGCTCACCATTCTTTTCTTTACTGTACCCACTCTGCCCAGATTGTTGACTTGTGATATGGATTGAATAAGGAAGCAAACATAAGTGGTGAGGCACTGACTTAACCCTGGATTTGTATCTGATCCTCAGCATGAGATAGGGGCCATCACAAGTTTAGTTCCTCTGTGCACAGTGCTGAAAAAACACACCATGATAAACAGCTCCTGAGCCCAACTTCCAATCTCTGCACTGAAGTGCATAAAATCAAGATGTTCAGAGCAAACAGAAGCACTCAGAGGCCTGGCCAGAATCCAGATAAATTCCCTGTGTCTATAGTTTTCATGTTTTTTATTCTTCTGATCTAACTTACCCCAGACGTACTTCAAGGTATTTCTCCTCTCCCTTCAGGATTATAGTTATTTCTAGCTAACTTAGAAAGTGCAGAAATTGGAATAGAAATCCTGAAAAATGCTAGAGCTTTTCCTGACAGGTACTACAAGAGTTAGTGTACATGTGAACAATAATTACAGGAAAAAAATGCAAAATGGGCCTAGAAGGTGCCTCAAAGACACATTTATTCACTTCAAGAGAGGAACATCTTAACCCAGACAAATGCTGACAGGCATTCGTCAACCTTATTTTAAAAGCCTCCTCATAAAAGCCTTCTGAACTCATAGATGTTCAAATTACCATTCCATCACCTTTCAGATGGATATATTTCCCTAAATCAGTGTAATGTAGACATATTAGTGTTTATCCATTGCAGACTGGACATAGAGAACACTTAAGTTAGCTACCTGGCTTTAGCCAGCTTAAAGCCCTTGAAGACTGTTGTATCTTATTCTTCCCATCTCCTTTTAGATACTCTTACCTTACATGAAGACCTTACAGAACAGCGATCGATACTCCTGCCAAAACCAGCTTGAAAAACAGCTATGCTATTGAAAATTCTGCTTATCTGACCTCCACTCAGGTAATATAGCTCCAAATCCTGTAATCACTAAAGCAAAGCTAACCTATGCACAGACAGTCCATATCAGGACACAGTTCATAAACATTACATTTTGTAATCAAAGATATCATGTAGTGTGTTAAAATAAACCTTTTAAAACCTTATGACCAAATAGATGCAAACCCAACAACTTTCATTAACAAACAGAGTGAAGAACTGCATGTGAAAGGGAGGCTGTAGAACTAACAGGAGGTATGGTTTGCCTTAATTTATGGAAGTAGTAATGTCATAGCTTTGGTTACCAGCATGAGCATTTAATCCATACAGCCTCTTTTAGAGTATGAAATACAAAATGCTGCAGTTAAAGGCCATTTCATGGTCAAAACCCCTTTGCTGTAAATGTATTTGGGGATAACAAGTTTGGTTCCTACCACTTTGCATTGTCCAGGATCTATAATTTTAGGGTGATAGACTATAGCATACATCAAGTGAAAATAGTGCTTGACACTATGAACTAGACATTTTGAGATGCCTTTAAGTAAAACACATGCATGTAACATCTATAACAATATTGGGGTTCTACTTTGAAAAATGCTTAGAGGATCTGGAACCCTTGAAGCTCATGGAAATGGATCTGAGCTCTTAAACCCATTGCAGGGGCTGCAGAAGACAAACACCTGCTCAGATACAGGAGTTTTAACTTGCTCTCTCAAGATGCTGTAATTGAGAGATCACAAACCCTTTTATTCTGATGGACATACATCTTTGTACCTGGAACATTCCCAGAAGCATCATCTGTAGCAAGACTTTATTATGATAATTGCAAAGTTACATTAGACTGTGTGGAGTCTGTGTAGCAACATTAAATTAAATTTCTCATTGGCTTCAAGGCTTGCTATCTGTAATTAGTGGCTTCTGTTCTTTATTACACTGATCAGTAGTGCAGCGCTATTCATCACCACAGTCTTAGTTAATTATCCTTGCTAATGATTTTCACTGTGAAAATAATCTACAGGTCCCATTTGCAAAGATTGCTCTGCATTAAAATTATTTGCTGGTAAGGCACCACTGTGAGCTGGCAAGCTGTGGGTAGGGAGTTACTTATCCTGTAAGATGGCAGCTTAGTTGATGCAGTCAAGAGAGAGGAAAGTATAATATTGCAATTTGGCATTAAGTTCGTGACTACTCTCTACCTGATGTGTGAGAGGGTGGGAGAGCGATGTCATAACAGCATGCTGAGAGCAGCTCAGCTGGAGGAGACAAAAATAGGAAAAAGAAAACTTTAAACATCTCTGCAGTTAAGCCATCATGGCCAGTGACTATTTCTGGTCTTCTGCTAACAGCCATACTTGCAGGTGACAAAGGACAGCATATACTCTGAAGTTAAGGCAGAGATGTTATCTCTTTGCTGAGAGGTTCTTGCTCTGCAAATGGGAGGTTCAACCAAGGATGTGGTTTGGCGGAGGTTGGCGATACCTCAGAAAAATGAAGTGTGGCCACCCTTTCTCAATCTGGAGGGAACAGTCATGGAAAACAGATCTTGCAAGGGACAACCATGCTTTTCTTTATAAACAAATAGGGGTGGGAGAAGCTCTTTGAGAAAGGAAAAGACATCTGTCAGAATCAAACAAATTTTGTTTAACAATTGCTTTTGATTACTTAAAACTCTTAATAGCTATAAAAATCCAAGGATGAATTTTCTCATGAAATGAAAACACTAGACTGTGAAATTAAACAACAGCAGCCTGCCACCTGTCTTCTATAGTCAGTATTTGTTCTGTGCTTGGAACTATGAACATACCACATGCATTAATTTACAGTGGACCCTGCACATGCCGTACCCTCAAATAATCAAACTAATGCAGTAAGGAAAGAGATGAAAGGACTGGCATGGATCTGATGCCATTTATCTCTGGAAGACGTTAAAGGAGATCTGAAATCACTATTATTATGGCGCTGTCATATACATTTCTCTAAGAAAACAGTGAAAGAACTTGCTGGGGTTGGGGAGAAAAAAAAAGTACAAGGCTTGGTGACAGATGTTTTCAGAAAGAAGGTGTCTCTCTTGTGACTTTACTGAGTAAATGTGAAGTCAGCTGTAAAAATATACAGATAGGAGTGAGAGCAGGGATGACACTGGAGCAGAATAGCTCCAGCCTTACTAGCCTGTGTCAAATGAGATCCTGGGATATTTGATTCCTGTCACAGAGCACTTCACAGGTAGTGCCAGGCTGCAGGCAGCCGTGTGGATCTTTGTAGGGTATCGCATAGTTATTCAACAGTGGCAAGAGTCCTACAGACTGTGAAATTTATATCCAGTAGAAATCCCCAGAGCAGGACCTCTCGGCTCTTTACAGAGGAAAAGCCATTTTCTTATGAAATGGAGTTGCTCAGGGTGCAAAACATGGAAGCATATCTTAGAACTGGAAGCTCACTTAACAATATTTGTTAGCAGTTATCATTAAAAGGTTTGTTCTAGAAGTGTTTAATTAAAATATAGCCAGCTTTTTCTCTCAAATTCTACTGAATCATACTGCATACACTCATTTGCTTTTGTTTCTGAGAAAATCTGCTTTAATTCCTAAACATGCTACATCTACCACACACAAATTACAGAAACATCTACCGCACTGTGGGGTATCAGACACCAAGAACCCTACTGTAAAATTTAGTGCTCCACAAATACAGGCAGTACAGCAGCTCCTTTGTCAGTAAGGTTCTCAATAACACAGATGTGGGAAATTCCTACAGTTACTTACTTTACTACGAAGTACATTACAGAAAATCCTCCTTTTGCATGGGAATTCTGAGGACCAAACATTTTACTCTGTAGAGGTTTGGGTGATGGTACAATTGTAGTACCCTCTTAATGGAAGGGATAACTGTAATGGTCCCTTTTTTTTAACCCCTGAGGTGTTTAATATGTTTTTGGTGGGGGTGTGGTGAGGGGGTGGTAACTTCTTGGTGCAACTGCAGTGATTTCAGCCTGGAATACATAGTGACCTTCTCATCCTCAGCCTGTCCAGGTGCCCAAACCAACAGCTTGGCTCAGGTGCTCAATTTTCCCCTTTGAAAAATACTCTGAAATAAATATGTTTATAGTTCTATATGTTTTCTCTCTTCAACTGCTGGGAGCCAAATGAAGTGTGATATTGATTTCAATCTGCTTTGCCTAAAATGCAAAGGTCTGTTTTGTGTATTTCGAACTCTGGAAATAGCACCAGTGAAAACTACTTTCAGCAGAGGCTCAAGGTTGGCATCACCCTGGTAACTGGTTTATTGTGTCTTTCAAAGGGTAGCAAGCTGTCAAGTTTTAATTTCCCCTCTGTGTCAGAGGACAACAGCAGAGCCTCCCTGTCACAAAGGCCTTGGGTAGGATGTGCTACTGCAGTAACACCTGCTTAGAGGTCTTTGTTGGATTAACTCTCAATTTCTAGTTAAGACAATTGTGTCACACAAACAATACCAGGTACAACAGGGCCCAACAATGCATTTAATAATGTTCAAGTAGTACAACAGTTAAATTTCAGTAACTGGTCTTAATTCCCATCCTCAATGGATTTGTATCTGTACAACTCAACAAGAGTTTCACCTGGGTATTAGTATTACTCTGAATGTTGTGCCTCTCTTCTTATTTCTCAAACTGCAAAAGTGCCTTCTAATTTAGGATCAGAAATCCATAAAGAAGAATTATGGATTTTATATTAAGTATATGCCTTCCTGAAAACATTTATCATCAATGATCCTTTTTATTTCATGTCTCTCAGTCTGTGTCAAAGATGGAGTTTAGTTATGCCATAACAAATCTATTTAAAAACCCCAGTATAGTAGTTTCAGATATACATTAAATTAGGTTCTAGATGGTTATATTACTTGACTTATTTGTAACGTGAGAAAAATATGATGAATTTTCCTAGTGTCATCCATTCTGTTTTTTTTATTTTAGTATTCTGTTAATGAAGAATCAAGTATTCCTTAGTATTAAACAGGACTAATACTTCTACTGAAGAGTATACAAGTTGCCGTAAGTAATAAAAGGGAAGGAAAAATAGTGCTTAAAGGATTCTTGTTATTAATAGATTAGTTATTTGTCAATAAATGTCATCTGCATGTAAATAAATTAGGTTTGGGTACTTCCAAAGACAACTGGTGGCTTCCATTACTGATAAGTTAAATGAAAGGGATTCTCAGTAAGATAGCCAAGATATATTGTCTGAGAAAGTTATTAGCTTTCCTTCTACCAATAAGTCGCGGAAGGAGGCTGCCATTGAGAATATAGCAGATGAAAACCTATGAGAGGTGACAAGGTGGAAAACCAGCAAGCAGTCAACAGACAATATATTTACTGCAGGGAGTCTAGTGACTTTAGGAGTGTCACACATCAAATCAGCTAATAAAGTCAGCTTCCACTTACTCGCAGGGAGACAATACTCCCCACCCCCCCCATCCCTGTTATGTCTTTAAGTTAATTTTGAGCTGCACCTAGCATTAAAGAATAAAAGGAAGACAAGAGAAAGCAATTCAAACTTAAGCCAAGCCAGGACAACTAAGTCATTGCACTGTGTATAGAAACTTTCTACCTGGAGATAGCAAGGCAAGGCTTTGCATACTAGAGCAGGGGTCCTCTTCCTGCCAGGGCTCCAGTCTGTCCAGCATAGCCAGTTCTGAGCCTCAGGGTTCCCAACCTGCTCCCAGATTTGGCAAAGCTGCACTTCAACACCAGTAGTCAGCTGAGATGGTTGCTCATACCCTGTACTCATCCCAGCACCAAACCTCTCCAATCACCAGCTCCCCATTTAAGTTGTTGTGCTACAAGATCATACCAGAGTACACCAGCTACAGTCTGCCAGTGAGCTTCTTGGTCTGCTGATGGGCAAAAGCAGCCAGGTGAAGCAAGCACAATATATGGTAGAAAAGATATTGTGCTTTAAATGTAACTAGTGTAAAGATGAAATACATATGAAAACATCACTAGAACAGAAAGGGGAATCAGACAAAGAGAAAGTCAGAGTGGAAAGTGACAGGTCAAAACAGAGTTTATGAACACTAAGCTCTGTGATAACTGGTATAGCATGAACTCACATGAGAAGCCTTAGGTACTCTTAAACCGCATTTCTTGTGCCAGAAGTTAATTTACAGAAATAAGAAAACGGATTGGTGTCTTAATCTACTCAACTTCAAAGTGGCAGAAAATGTTGTCAAAAGGAGAAAAGAAATACCTTCCCACACTAACTTTCACTTATAACTTGGGATTAGAATAAACTTCTGCACATGAAAAAGTACACTCAAACTGCAAAGCTGTTGCCATCCTCAGCTGCAGTAAATCTGCACATCCCTGCTGAAGCAAGTGAAACAATGCCAACTCCCACCAGCTGGAGAGCTGTCCCAGACATTCACACCCTGGGAAGAACATACCATGCTGCACTTGAAATAGATTACACTCTTAAATATTTTATTGGACTTGAACAGTTCTACCTCACACCATGTCTTTCTTATAAGCAGAGCTGGTGATGGCAATTATTTTTCTAACTTCCCATGATACCATAAACTCCCAATTACAGACTCATTGCAAGATTGGCCTGTAGGATTAACTCAGTTGCTGGAGGAAGAAGGCTTTGCTCAGACCACAGGGGTGTCCACATGAGAGGAAAGACACAGCAAGTTGAATGGCAAGACTAGGACACATTAATATGGGGAACATATTTATTCTATGATAAAGTTATTTTAGAGTGTAATCCCCGGTTCAAGTTCCCTGTTCAACAGGAAGATATTTTTTAATTCTACCATGGTGAAGGACCATCTCAGCTTCTGTAACTGCTAAGTAGTCCTGAGTGACTTTGTGCCCAAAGAGAGCTGGTGGTGCAATATACAAAGAGATTCATTTGTAGCAGCTGCCCAAATGCCATACTACTCAGCCAGTTTATCAGATGACATAAACAAAAAGGATTAGAGCTTGCTTTTGTTTTGCACTGCCTTCTTGTTTCCTGAACATTACCTTCATCTTTTCAAAGGTTTTAGATAAGCATTTATTGGAAGTGTAATTCTTGTTACTGAAAAGTGGTTTAATGTATGTGATGAACAAAATAGTAGTCTTTGTAGTGATAAGGTAATAGCATATTTTAGGTAACATTACAAATGATTAATATCCCATTAGTTATTTTATCTTCAAAAAACCCTCCCATGTGAAATTCTTGGACATTAATTCTTGTTATTTTTAAATGCATAACAAGGAGACATGGGCTCTGCTTTAGTAAATTTTGTACTGTGCTTGTTCCAAATCTGCCTTTTTTTCATCTTGCCAGGTCACCTTCCTTTGTTCTGAATTAATAACTAATAGCAGGTTACGCAGACAGAATACTACAGCATCATAGTAAATTGATATTTAATAGTATATAGATTTGTGCTAGGATTTCAAATCCATATTCTGTCAGATGTACCAGGAATCTGAATCATAAGAAAGGTTTCTAGCTCAAAAAAAAAAAAAAAAAGAAAATAAGAGAACCTTAAAACAGAACAGTAGGAGTCTATGTACTACTTTGTGTTGGAAGAGAGAACTCCTCAGATTCTGTCCTCTCCAGAAGGACAGTTTTGTGTTTAGGATAGCAAAGTAGATGTCACTAGAGCCCAAGTGCTACGGAAGGAGCATTAGGTGGAGCTACACTGTTGAAGCAGCATTGTCACAGGGCACAGATAGGTAAGCAGCTTTTCTTTGGGCAGCTGAAGAAATGTCTCCAGTTTTCTTGATAAATTAGGTAGAGGAAAGGAGAGTGCAGGAGGGCAAGTCAAGTGATCCCCTGGAAGAGGAAAAATATGAATTTGGTACAAAATCTACAGAACAAGATTAGTGACAGTTTTCACTATTAGGCTTATGTTAATATTTCTTCTAGTTGAAGCAGAAGATTCACAGCTCCTTCAAAGTACAGAGGCATCAGAATAGGAAAGTAGTATGCTAGCAGCAGTATAAGGAAAGACCTGAAGTATGGATTCCTTTGTTAAGATGACAAATCTTGCCTACCGATATGGGGAATCAAGATCAGATGTGGCCAAATGAAGCACCAGTGACAGCTGTGACATTTGTCTCTGAAGTGAGAGTTAACACCATCGTTCCTGTTTGCAGACAGCAGAGGTACTGGGCACAGATGTCATCCAGCTACGGGCGCATTACATTCCCACAAATTTCAAAATCCTTCAGAGTAAAACCAGATTGCTCCATGCTGAAAATAATATCACTTCTAGCTGTATTTTCTAGCCAAAAGAAGGTTGAAAATGCTTGTCAGAAACCTGGGCTGGAAAGTAATAGATTTACTTGAACTTCTAGTGTCAATTGAACTAAAAGGTGATAAAACAAATAAATATTTATATGTCATAAAATATGAAACTATTTTTTAGTAGTTCTCTAGTCTAAAAAGCTGCCATATTGTTGGGTATAGTATTTTTAAAACTTTTCTGGAAATTTGTCGCATCATTAGATAGCATATCTGCAAGTCAGTGATAGATTTAAATTAATTTATAATCAATGACAAAACTAAACAATCATTTACTCCAGAATCTTTGAAAAGGACAATCACATGTCTGTCAAATATTACTTTGTGGAAACAATTGTCTTTCTTGAAAACCCATTTCCCAAGAAAACATAAAGTACTAAGTGATGGTGTAGCAAAGTAATTCCCTGTATAATATTTTCAGAATGCACCTTACTAATGACATGCATCCTTTCTGCACTTTACTGTGCTTTTCTGAAGTTATTATTTATAGTGGCAATATTGTTGACGTATTTTTCATTTCAGTTCAAGACATCCAGAGCTAACAGAAGCTTTAAGTTCTGATCTAACATGCCAGAGACAGATAACTTACAAACTCTATAGAACAAGTACGACCATGAAGATTTCAGTGTCACCCGTAACTGTTTGAGTGAATGGCTGGTAAATACAACAGTTGACCAGCAGATTGTTTAAATAGTTTATGCTTGGCTTGAGAACAAAGGCCTTTATATAAATATATTGCATTAACTTACAGAATTCTAAGTTACAATCAGAAAAACTAGTTATTTTTACAAAGTTTTTGCCATTTAACCATTGGACTTTGTGTTTCCTTGTTTTAGTAAGTCTAGATAAGAGGAGGGAAAGCACTACTAGATAAAATAGAGGAGAGAGTGTAGAGGAGGCCAAGAAATTATTCCTCTTGTATTAAAGTTGAAAGATATAGCCCAGTTTATTAGAGACTGCTTTTCTAGAAACTTTAAGTTTGCCAGTAGATAAACAAAATTACTGGTATATCTTTCAACAGAAATTGTTAGTCTAACACCATTAGGAGCATTAAAATAAAATAAATATTTTCTCATTTAAGTCCAACAAAAAATTCTGAAAGCAGCACGAATATGAAAAACATCATAGCTGCATCTACTTAGCAAAGTATTTCACTGATTCTAAGAAATAAACTTTAAGCAGTAGTGATACTCTCATATCAGCATCTAAGAAATGGCATATAATGATCTGTGTTTTCAGAGATGAAAGAAAAACAAATGTAAGAAGAACTAAATAAAAGGAAGATGACACAAGAAACTTGTTAAGCGTTGCTTAGCAAAGATGCATTTGTACTGTTTGTATGGATGACACACAGATTGCCTACTTTGATAGAAAAATCACATTCATGTTTACCCAGAAAAAATCTAAAATCTTTACCATCTGAAGATTCTGATGCACTGCTGACTGGTTCATAAGAGACTGGCCCCTCTTGAACGCATGGGATACAGAGCAAATACTAACATACGTGATAAAACCCCCTTCATTCAAATCACTAGGTTTGGGTCTAGTTTTATTTTCCCATTCTTTTAGAAAGGCTAGAAAAACAAAATGGGGATGTTTGTAAGAGCATCGTATTCCCTTCTGCTTGTCCTTTAGCAAATGCTTTCCATTTTTTACCCTCCAATCATTTTCCAAATGTTTTTAGACCAGGAAAGAAGCAAGCTGCTCTATAGCTCCAGCTTTTATTTTCTGCCTTTAAACTTAAGAATACCCAAGATTAAATGGTAGTTAAACCTTTAAACATTTTGATGATCTGGACAACTTTTCAGAGCTGCTTAGAAACAGTAGCTAAAATATATCTATTGAGTTGAAATACAAACTGAAATACCCCACAGTCGAATACAACACAAGACTTCACTGGTGTGACAGTGCTATGTAAATAGGTGCAGGCTTCCTGGGTATTTGAAGTGAAAACATTGACTTGGGAAAGGTGATTCTTTGCTGGAGATTCAAACCTGCACACACTTGTTATGTTATTATGTTTATGTTTTTAGCTGGCAGCAGCTTGGCCTGTTGCTCACACACACCTGTTATGAAGCAGCACTGAGAATTCACTTCAGTTTTGCCCCTTTTCACAGAAATCAGACACCTGATAGTTAATCATTTTGAGTTTTTTCTCCTTCACTTATGCAAGCACAGCATAAACTAAGACAATCATGAGAGAGAATTCATTAGAATTACACAGATATAAGCCATCACAGAATTTGCTTTCTTTAAGATATACTGGTGACCCTTTTTGCATACTTTCCCTTGTAAGCTCTCTCTCCTCTTGCAGGTTTCCTTTATCACCATGGAATTAAACACTGAAAAACTTCAAAGAGGGCTCTGATCAGCAGCAACTCATATGCCATGCTCCCACAATTATTCAGCAAGATGTAATGAACTGGTGAGACTGTGCAGTTGGAAAACCTTGTGCAACTCGGGCAGTGGCAACATGTGACACTGTATGATGGGGTCAGCTACCAGATCAACACATTGCAGTAAAGCCTGTAAAAACCCACTTACCAGTACTAAATCTGTCAAGATCATAAGGCAAGATGGCAAGGTGCAGTTATAGTTGTAACCCAGTGGCAGAAGTTTTTGAGGAAGTTTTCTTCCATTGTCATTAGAAGTAGAGTTCAGTGTGAAGGTCATGACATTACCTGCTGCAGAGCAAATGTTTCACACTGTGCCTTGGCTGCAGGGCGGGTACCCAGTGATCACTTCTGATAGCAAAGCCCATATTTGCTCCTCAACCAGCAATGGTCTTCAGCAGTGACACTGGTTTCTTATTCCTAGGGCATCCATATCATGGTAAACAATCTCCTCAGTGCTAACATTAGATCAATACTATTTTGATATGTAATCTTGTAAGTAGCTCAATCTAATCACTCACAGAGAGCAAAATGAGACAGACTCTGCTTTTACAGACCTAAACGAAATACAAATGATTTTCCATTAAGCCTTTTCCACTAGTAGCATTTCTTCAGCAATTCAACAAGTAAAACATTTTGAAACAAGAGATGTTGAAAAGTATTCTAATCACAGATCGAAAATATCTTCCTATTCAATCATTAAGATTACGAAAACACACAAGGTTTTTCCCACATCCATGAGAAATTGTATTAGTTACTTCACAAGCAGACACCTGTCTCCTACTCTCACTGTACAACAAAAGTGGTATTTACTTCTTGGGAAAATGTGAGACATGCATTCACAAAGAGCACAATACCTGCCACATCCACCCCAACCACCACTCACGCTTTCCTCTATTCGAGACCTTTAGAGTAGAAGGCATTGCTGTGCTTGGTAAAGACACAGGTTGTCTGGGAGATCTGGGCTGTCCACATCAAGTACCTCTTCTCAAATACTTCTATTTATAGAGATCTTCAGGAATAAAAGTCCCAATCCTAGAAATAGGAAAAAACAGAGCTGCATTTTGGTCTTAATCACTTTTTTGCTCTGATATTTTTGACCTTCCTCCCCCTATGTAACAGTTTGGGCTCAATTTGTGAAGATAATTATAACAAAGAGTTTAGAGTTAGGGAGTTTGGTCCCTCCTCCTTCTCTGAGTTGCAGTTACAAGGCAGAACAATTGTATGTTGTGCAAGGCAGGTAGCATCCCCTGCACTGTAAGAAGAGCAAACATTGCTCTTACCTTCAGCAGCTCAGACAGCACAGCCCACAGGCTCTCACAGCAAGAGCTGACACAGACGGGCTGCCTGGGACAGACAAAACTCCTGGGAAATATTGTAGAGTAAACTGTACTCTCCCAGAGAAATTTCTACATGTCTTCAAAGCCTAGCTGGTTATACAAAGGCAGAGTCCACGCAACTGGTCCAGGTTGGCCCTTTTAAAATCTCCTCCAAGGTCCCTGTTTTAAAGGGATTGAAGTTCATCCTCTAAAACCAGCTGCATATTCCCTATAAAAACACATCCCAGCCTGGTTCCAGCATGTTCCCACACATGCTGATCATCACTGATAACATTTCCTTGATCAACTATTTTCATTCTGTCTGCCACTGAATTTTTTAAATCTCTATGACAAAAGCTGAGCAGCCTGTGGGAGATACACCCACTCTATTGTTATTCGCACATTCTCTGCCATCTATGCTTAACAGGGTAATGTGCTTATTACACTCTTACTGGTTATTTTATGCATTGTTGCCTGAGTGACTGTACTTCTAACTTCTATTAAATTAACAAACACAGCAGTAACATTAATGACTCTTTCTAGGTAAAAATAAATCAGAGTAAGAAAGAGTCCCATAGCATGGGGCCCTCCTATTCAAAAAAATCTCATCTTTTTTTGGTAAATAGTTAATTGGAAGTTAGAAATGCAATACAACTATTTAGATAAAAATATATATGGCACATAAGTTGATCTCCTAAATCTCATATATTGTGTCAGATGCTTACTGTTAGGTTTCGGCATGACATTTGTTTTCCTGTGCACACAGAATCAGTGCTACTTCTATCATTAAAAAAAACTTTTAAAAAATAGTGTAGGAATGATGAAGCTATCAAATGAAGCATTATGTACCTCTCTGCAGTCATCTTAAGACTGAGAAAATATTAGAGTCAAAGAATCACAGAATCACTAGGTTGGAAAAGTCCTCTTGGATCATAGAGTCCAACCATTCCTATAAAACATTAAACCACATCCATGAATACCTCATCCACCTGTCTTTTAAACACCTCCAGGGATGGTGACTCAACCACCTCCCTGGGAAGCCTGTTCCAATGCCCAATGACCCTTTCCATGAATTTTTTTTCTAATGTCCAGCCTGAACCTCGCCTGGCAGTGCTTGAGGCCATTCCCTCTTGTCTCGTCCCCTGTCACTTGGGAGAAGAGGCCAGCTCCCTCCTCTCTACAACCTCTTTGCAGGTAGTTGTAGAGAACAAAATTACTTCATCACAATTAAAAAAAAAAACCTATCAGATACAATATCATTACTAACATGTGAAAATTTGTTCTGCAAAAATGTTCTACAATCTGAACTTTTCCATAAGATCTGTAGTGTAGAGCAAAGTAATAAACTGGCTTGCAAAGCTGGTTACGGTGGCAACATGATTTGCAGCCACTGAATTGCTGTAATGGGACCTCAATTTTGTTACTGTAAGAAAATCTTTAGCCATTTTATATAAAGATTTTAAATGACTTCAAGTCTTGTTATAATGCATCCTTCCATTGTTCAGTTGATTCTGATTTTTCAACTCTTTTGTGCGAAAAATGTGTTTTGAATTTAATCATATTTTTCACAAACTTACAGGTGCAAGCTAAAAAGCTTCACTGAATGAAGCCAGATGTGCAGAATTCCACAACAAACTAGACATTAGTCACCCTTCAGGGAAGTTGTAATGATCATGAGAGTTTAAAAGCTGCTGCAGGAAGTCATAGGGAGTTCTGAACTCTCCTTCGATCACAGCACTTGATAAAAAGAATATAAACAAATCTGCTCTGATAGTCAAATGTGAGAACTTAACACTCATATACCCTGACATCAGTAGTCTTCAGCTAGAAGCTTAAACACCTAATACGCTCATAAAATCCAAATGTGTCATTACTTTACTCAAAACGTCCACTTCACACAATTGTGCAATATAGAGTCACTTTCTTGGAAATATATATGATGTCCTTATCATTTCCATACATCCACTTGCTTAAAATTTTACCAACTGAATGGGTTATTTTTTTGTTGTTTTTTTGCTGTTCAGGTGAAGCCAAGACAAGTAGCATGCCCTCCTGGACTTGCTGTTTGTCAACAGAGAAGGCCTTGTGGGGGATGTGGCAGTAGGAGGATGCCTAGGGCTAAGTGATCACGAGATGATAGGGTTTTCTGTTCTAGGCAAAGTGAAGAGGGTGCTAAGCAGGATGGTAGCATTAAATTTCCAGAGGGCAGACTTTGAACTCTTTAGAAGGCTGGTTGGCAAAGTCTCCTGGGAGACAGTACTTAAGGGCAAGGGAGCCCATGAGGGCTGGGAGCTCTTCAAAAAGGAGATCCTGGCAGCTCAGGAGAAAGCCATCCCCGTATTCCAGAAAAAAA
>WAAB01015160.1:0-18740 GCA_013389865.1 Piaya cayana | reverse complement strand
TCCAGCCTGAACCCCCCCTGGTGAAACTTGACGCTGTCTCTCCTTGGACCAGGTGAAACACTAATGAGGACTCGCTGCTTTGGATTGCTCAGAATATTTAAAGCAAAATCAAGAGAGAGGGAAAACCCCCAAACCTTACACTTGCAAGTAGAGTGGGTGAGAACTTTTTTTCAAAACCAAACTCCTCTTTGAGTCATTCTACACCTACAGAAAGTTTTTATCTTTTGCTTTAACTTTTACAGTTGTTACACTCTCTTTTTTTTTTTTTAAGAAAGGAAGTTGAAAACGTTTAGTGACACGAACCACACAGGCTTTGTGCCTTTTCAAGTACCAGAAATGTTCCACTGCAGGCACTCTTTGAAATGTTTTCCTTTTTCCTACGCACTCTTAGAGGTTATGTCAAGTTTCCTCATTAGAAGTAAGAGGTGATTTCTTATCAGCTGCCTGGCATGGTGTAATGTTTGCATTACGTGGCAAGATGGATATTGCATTTTAGTTAAGCCCTGAAAACTGTGAGAGGGGAGAGGAAGGACTGGGGCCAAAGGACTGGCATTATCGGTCTTCCTGCCTTGGTCACAGTGAGGGATGAATCACAGAATCACAGAATCACTGGGTTGGAAGAGACCCACTGGATCATCGAGTCCAACCACTCCCACAAAACACTAAACCATGTCCCTCAGACACGTGAGAACTTCTCTAGCCTTCTCCAAAAGAAAGGTTCCTTTCTTTTAAGTAACTCAGACACCCTGACACTATGTCAGGACTCATTTAGGCTGCTCTTTCCTAAATAATACAAAGAAATCAGCCTGTTCTACAGAGGGGGACTGCATCCCTCTCTCTTTAGCAGTTCCTGAGTTCGTTTTCTTTTTCATCTCCCTGCATCTCCCAAAAAACATTTCCCCAGCCACTACCCTCCAAAGCCACCTCCCTTGAGATGGAGGAGCTTGGCTGACTGTGCTGCGTGTGCCACTGGTGGACTGGTTCAACCCCTTTACTTACCTTCTCCCCAAACTTCACCTGAACCACAGATCTTTGCAGTCCTCTGCAAGCTTATCCTCTTGGGGTTTTTTTGCAAGGGGATGGTGGAAGAAGAGATGACACGAAGCATTTTCTGCTTTCTTACTCATTCCTCCAGCAAACGATCTCCAGACTCCATCTGGCAAGGTGTGAGCAGAAAGTCTTTATAAAAAGCAACTCAGACAATGCCAAGGCATGCATAGAAATTAAGCCTAGACCTGTGCGGAAGTGAAGCATGGAAAAACTAAGTAAAAACAGCAAAAGCAAGAGGTGAAAGGAAGGAGACCTCCTCTCCTGACTGCTGAAGCTTCACGCATTGGCAAAGACTACGGACACCTGCGCCCGGAGGGAGAGGACATGGGCAACCACCTCCAGCTGTGAAGGGAAGGGAGGGTTTGTGGAGCATTTCCCAGTGAAGGGGGACAAAAGGAGACCTGCTCTTTCGGTTTGGTGGTCAGTCATGGCATTCCTGGTCCCTTGATGTGTTCCTAGGAGTGATGACAGTCGTCAGTGGTACAGGTTAGGTTTTAACTAGCTTCTTGTGGGGCTGTGAGTCAAGGCTACAGGGCCTTCTGCTAAATTTATGAGACTCAGATCTCGGGTGTAGACAAGCCGGAGCGGAAACAGCGAATCTGAAAAAACAATTAGGAGGGGAAACAGTGCGCTCTTTCCTTAATTAGGGGGAGTGTGAGGATCGTTAGCTCCCCTCTCCCATGAAAGCAATGCTCACTAACACAGGCACTTGCCAACCCTCTCCCTCTGCCCTGTGGCTGGGCATGAGCTGCTGGGCATGGAAAAGAAGGAATTTTCCTGCTTTTTCAGAGCATCCCAGCACACTACACAGAGCCCTGCATAAAGGTCCATGCTGGGAAGTACTTGGATTGGACAAGTCCAAGCCAGAAGACTGGTGCCCAGGGCACATTGAGGAGAGCTGGGAGAGGCTGGTTGCTCAAGCACCCACCACCACCCAGCCTCACACAACTCTGGTGATGCAACAGCACCAGCTGCTCCTGGAAACCATGTGATATAAGGACCCTCAGTAGCAACACACAAGTTCCACATGGTGACCATGCACAGCCTCAATTTCCTGGAGGAGTTCAAGCCAGCCCCCCAGTGTTATTTTAGCACGGTTCCTTGTGTATAAATATTTATAAAATGCTTGCTTTGAATACCCCTTTGAAAAAAAAATTTAAATGAAATAACTCTCCAAACCCTGTTCCTGCTTATTACATCTTTAGCAAAATATTTTCTTAACTTCTATCTTCAGCCCTGGGGTTTTTGCTAGCTAAGCAAATCTCTCTCCTCCCCGTACCCCAGCCTGCCTGTTCTCCTCCTGCAGGGCAGCAGACTGCTTTGCTCGGTGGTTAATGAAGTTACATAGGACTGAAGGAATGTCAGGATTTGGGGGTAAAAGGAGGTAGAGGGAAGAAAAGAAACTTTTCAAATGTGTAGTCCTCTCATGAGCGCTTGGTGTTCATCCACAGGGGTCAGTGAGAGAAAGAAAATATAGGATGCAGCCCCATGATCAATAGGGTTCTTTTCAGACCATCCAGGGTTGATACAGAAATTTACTGTACACATTAGCACGTTTGATTTGCGAGGTTTGGGACCTTGGGCAGGACTGAAGGCTATGCTCAGTTTCATTGGCTCGGGAGATTCCTGTTTCTTCTAACTCTCCCAGTTGTCAGCCAGCTCTGCATTGGGGTTGGGCTGGGCATCGTAAAAGAAAGGCCATGGGAGGATTTCTTTTTAATTTGGGTCTGGGCTAATGACCCAGGTATCCCAACACAGGAGCAGTATCACACCAGAAGCACCCATACTTCAGCCCTGGAGGCAGCAAAGAAGCATCCCAAAGGCTCCAGCTCATTGATGAAGATCCCCTCTCTTCCTGAACAACTGGAGAGTGCTGGGAGACTCTCAGGATGTAGAACCTATGTGATGCACAGAGGTGGGTAAAGTTTCCCCTGGAGACCAGGGAAGGATTTATTCCCTTTTCCTGCTTGGTGGTTACCATTCCTGGCCTGGGACATTGGTCCTTTTCAAACAGACCACGCTCCTAGCACACCCAGGAAAGCAGGGCTACAGCCTGCGGCCAGTGAGACTCAACACCTGCAACCGCATCAACCCATTGTTTAAGCCATCTCATTACTTGGGATAATATAACTCATTCTACGTTCATAGCGTTTGCCCCTTTTTTTGTTCCTAAAATTGTCTGCTTAGCAGATCCCAAGATAGAGCTGTCAGCCTGCCCCCGGCCATCTCTGCTGCCACACATGAATGGGGACAGACTCATTTTGAAGTGTTCCTGGGGTAAGGGTGACCTACTTTCATGGCTGCAGTGCAGTTCATTACAAATTCCTAATGATCTCATTGTTCCATTAAATGAAGGTTGCCACCTGTCCCGAAGACTTTAGATCAAGCTGGGATTAACTTTATCTGCTGACCCATTTCTCCTGTTTGTAGGACGCAGCTCCATGATCAGTAGGGTTGGGGTTTTTTTCCAGACCATCCAGGGTTGAGCCTTAGGAGTGATACGGTGCTGGGTCCCATGAGCAGGGGATGCTGAGCAGCAGGAATCCTGCCTGGCTTCTTTGGGCATCAGAATCCACCTGCTTAGACACCACTAGAATTAAAAAAAAAAGAAATGAAACTACAAATAATTGGCTAGGGGGCAAAAAAAGGAGAAGGGAATTGTTGGGGTTGCATTTAGAGCAAATGAAAGTCTTCCAATTAAAGAGAATCTGTTACAGACTCTATTAAGGACATCTCTACTGCAATATTATGGTAACAAAAGAGCCTGGGTTAGCACCCAGCAGCCCTTGTAGCTTGTGGACTATCACAAGGATGCTCATTCGGCCGGCACAGGCAATGGGTGCAGATAATCCTTGGTCCCCTAATTGCTCCCCTGCCAAGGACAGAACCCGAGAGGGCTGGAGGCGGCAGGTTGGAAGCCCAAGCCATGCGCAGCACGAGGAATAAAACAAATAAAGAAAGAAAGAGAGAGGAATAAATTCCCATGGACAGGCTGAGAGAGCACATTGCAGCCAAATGACCTCAAGTGCACCGCTTGCTTCTCTCGCTCGAGGAAGGCAGAAGTACAGCTGCATTTTTCATAAATAGGAACACCCCGGCTTGATGTTTTTTAAAGCTGTCTAGACAGTAGAGCAAGACCTTATTTCAAGTCACATAATCACTTTCCCATTTTTCTTTGCAGCGGAGGACGTTTTCCAAGATTAGATAGAAGCTGGTGGAGCAACATGTTATTAACCTTGGGTGTGCCTCCCTGCTTTAGGCTCTCCTTGTCCAAGCTGGAGGTGCCTTTCTGTCTGCTCACGTCTCCCCTTTATTCATGCCTTCCTCCTTGACAGGAAAGCTTCTTCTTCCAGTGACTCGCAAAAGTGAGATAAATTTACACGTGGGCTGCAGACAATTGAGGGCACAGAGGGTGCTGCAGTGAAACGCTGTCTTGCGTTAGCAGAAGGCAAATATTTTGTGCTTCCCAATGCAGCAGTGATGGCCCCACCTGAAAACAGAACTAGAGGAAGAAAAAAGTAAAAAGCTTTGTGCTGACCTCCGCCAGTCTAGTGTGCCCCATGCTGTTGGAGGGAGGTGGTCAAAGCTGCTAACCAGGAATCATAGAATCACCAGGTTGGAAGAGACACACTGGATCATCGAGTCCAAGGAGGGGCGATGCTAAAAATTGCTGCCATGGAAAGATGCTCTCAGCAGAGACACATCCCTCCAGTGAACCTTGTTTCATGTAGCCTGGGCCTTCCGAGGCTTCTTTGCTCTAGGGAGGGGCTCTTCATCAGGGAGCTCAGCAACAGGGTGAGGAATAATGGTTTTAAGCTGAAAGAGGGGAGATTTAGATGGGATATTGGGAAGGAATGTTTTCCTCTGAGGGTGGTGAGGCCGTGGCCTAGGTTGCCCAGAGCAGTCATGGCTGCTGGAGGAGTCCCAGGCCAGGTTGGATGGGGCTTGGAGCAACCTGCTGCAGTGGGAGGTGTCTCTGCCCATGCCCAAGGGTTGGAACGGGACAATCCTTAAGGTCCTTTCCAACCCAAACCATTATATGATTTTTCTGTGCATTTCTCAAGCCTTTTGCTTTTCCATGTTAAGACTCCAGCCCATTCCTGTGAAGCAGAGAAAAATAAAATACCCATGTGCCACTGGACTGAAGCGCATGGCCTGACCCAGCAGCAACAGCTCATCTCCATCACCTGGAGACAGGCTGCACTGAGCACTTTTGCTGCAGAAGATGCTCTTCTAGAGCCAAGAACAAAGCTTTCTGAGTGTGAACACCCCGATACGGGTGCACCATTAGCATCCTGTACCCAACGCGGATAATGTTTTACTGCAGCGAAGTGCAGCGATCTGCGCTCAGGTTATTCAGGGGAAGCAAAGCGCAACTTGGCTTGCTACACTGAATTAAGTCAGCGAAAGCTGAATGCAAATAGACCATCACAAATGAGATTATTTCAGTTTAGAAAGCTGGGATAAGAGACTTGCTTCCTTGCCAGAGAAGCACTGACTAGGTAGGATAGAAAGTTACTCATTTTGCAAGAGGCTGGGAGGTGTTTATAGCCAAAGCAATGAGCAAATTGCTTGCCTGGTGTTTCAAGACTGATGCTGACCCTCTCCCTGAGCACTGCCTATGGAGAGTTACTCATCAGGAGTAAAATATACAGACTAGGACACGAGGACTGCCCTCCTCCCCACCTCTCTACAGGATTTCCATGTCTCCTGCGGCTCTTAAAGCTATTAGCCATGCACAGCAGCAAGCCTGGGCAGGGATCTCTCTTTTTTTGCTTGCTTAGCACTTCGCTTTAGACAATGCAGAACTTGACTTTGTGAATAATTTCAGCTCAGGAGTATCCAATATTTCTCTGCTCCCTAAAGTAAGCACTTAAAATCATCGCAGGGAGCTGCCTTTCCCTTAAACAAATTCTCTACTGCTATCCAGAAAGAGTACACATGAGCGGCCTGATATTAATGCTTTGCTTCGTAATTTGCATATCAAGTGCTTTAATGGATTGTTTTCAGTATCATTGTCCCCACCATGCATAAACTTAAAAGTAATGGATTTGAAATTAATTAAAGTGTGATTACTATAGTTTGTCATTTTATTATTTGCAATTATTGCTATAGAGGTAATAAAAATTGCAGGATGTCACGACTGAATACAAATCCCTGATCAGAAGCAATCAGCTCACGCTGTAACCTTGGACAAGGGTGATTTTATTCATGCACCAACGCTGCAGCCCAAGCTGCTGCCTCGCGCCCAGCGGCTGAGATGTCCTCAGCGTGCTGCATGGTGCTTTGGGCGATCATAGAGATCAGGAATCTTCTCGCCCTGCCCTTGGGCAGCCCTGACTGCTTCTCCACTTCAAATCTCTTTCTCCACATGCTAGACACTAAACCACAGACTAAAGATGCCTTCACCCACCTCCTGTATGTTCCCCTTGAACACACTGACTTACTAATTCAGTTATCTACCGTCGTCCTTATTTAATTATCAGTTGTAATTCCCCCCACGTCCCCTGGATGAGTTTTGCATTTGTATCAAGTTTAAAACTCTCCATTAAATCCAAATTTCTGCATCATATTCTTCTAATATTTAGTTTCCAAGCAATTTTTTTCTTTATAGACATTCCTAAACCACCTGAGTATTTCACCTCTGACTTGGTCGTACCTGTTTTTCTCTGAAGGGTAAGAGGAGAAGGGTTAAATTATATCTATGTTTTCTGCTGCTGTCCCCGTGACTATTTCCAGGACTCGCAATATCCATGTTCACATGCAGTTAATTTTTCCCACTTGAGAGAACAAGATATTCATTTCCTCATCCCTGCATCTTGATAGGCTCCTTATCATACCCATGACTCTCTGGCATATTTCCTTTGGCTTAGGCTGATATCTTAAAAAAACCGTGTTCCAGAGCAGTTTTCCACTGGCCAGTCTCAAGATATCTTCAAAAGGCATGAGAAGTGCCCCCAGAGCAGCGATTAGGCTGTAATTAAGCAGAGACTTTCCCAGTGAATGCCCTCAAAACCCTATATTCCTGATGTGGGAGGTGGTCTTCAGGATGGCTTGTCCCATCCTGCTAAATTTATCCCTCCTCGCTATCCTTTGTTAATCTTTTCCATATCCCAAGCCCTCACTGGGGTTTGTTCTTTGAAGTCCATTAATTGGTTGGGGAGGAGCAATTCCATTTTTAGTCTCATTTCTGTATTTGCCTGTTCTCCCTCAATCACTACTGAATATATTGACTGATTTTATGCAGAACCTGACAGAAGGAGCGAGGTCTCCTTGCAGCTCTGTGCCAACAAGTTACATGAAACAACAGGCAGCCGGGGAGAGTCCAGCGAAGCCTGTTTGATGTCCCCAAATCAGTGGGTGACTTCCACCAGGCTTGAGAAATCCAACACATGCGTAGGGACCCCGGGCAGACAACACACCTCGGAGCCATCGTATTTCAAACGCAAAACATTTCTGCTGCTTCTGGTTGGGAACTCAGCCACCGCTTCATAAATCAACACCCCCGCTATCGCCTTTTCTGTGCCAGCAGACAGTTTGATGTGAAACAATACAGTCCTGGAGGCGTCAGCTTCCTTGGGTTATCTTAGTGGAAGGCTAAACATCAGAGACCCGCTTTATCCATTGGGATGGTGGCATTTTCAAGCTCCTCACCTCCAGCTGAAATTCCCTTGCACAACACCTCGAGAGGCCGTAGCAACCTCTCTTTTTAAGCTGTGATGCTACAGCATTTTCAAAAAGCTTAAGATCTCTCGTCTCTTAGCACCTCCACCTTAGAGACTTCTGCAGATACGTTCAGCTTCAGGCACGCAATCTTTCGATTGCCTTAGCATGAGATGAGGCTTAAACGTGTACATAAAACCTGCGGGATCAGGAGCTAAAGTTAGGTGAAGGGTAGGAAACAAAACCACCATAGTCCTGGGGTATTTGCATTTCTCCTAAAACACGCTTGCGAAACCACTTAGCGAATGAATGTTAATTGTTCTGCAGAAATCCGACCCCGTTCAAAGGAAAAAGCAGAGAAGAGCCCCAGCCCTAGGTAGATGTCGCCAATTTTTCCTTTGCCCCTTTCAGGTGATCTCATCCCACATTGATCAGCAGAGACTGAGTAAGAAAACAAAAAGGAAATTACTTCATCTGAAGTGCCTATTAACTTACGTTAAGCGATAAAAAAAAAAAAGCCCCAATTGATGGTAAAAATCCGTGTGACGAGCCCGTGAATGCCAGAACAAGCTGGGTATGGCTGGAGCTGTCAAAAACATGTAACTGCAAACCTTTAAGCCAATTTAAGTGCCTTCAGTTGGGTTTGTGAGACAACTACACCCCGAACAAACATTTACATGAAAAAGGCTGCAGGCCTCTGCTTTTGTTGCTTTTCCAGCCCGAGTCTGGCAGAGCTGGGAATATTTTACACAAACTGCAGCTGCTGGGGGAGCAGAAATAGATAAAACTTGACAAATTAACACAGAAAACGCCAAACAAAGAAAGAGACCTTTGAACTTCAGCTTTGCAGGTACAAGGATGCAGAACCCAAGCTCAGCTCGTAGCAGTGGTCTGGATTTTACACTTGCCCCCATCATTGCATCTGGTCTCCCCGAGGCGAAATGCAGCAGCGATGCTTGCCGAGGGGCCAAGAGCAGGGATGGATTTGAGTGTTTGAGGGCCAAAAGTGAAATGAGCCTCAAAAACTAGGTGCATCTCTTGGGACTGATAGCACCATAGAATCCCTAGGTTGGGAAAGACCTTTGAGATCATCAAGTCCAGCTGAATCCGACCACTACTATACCTTAAGCACTTCATCTACCTGCCTTTTAAACACCTCCAGGGTCTTTTAAACACCACTTCCCTGGACAGCCCCTTCCAGAGCCTGGTAACCCTTTCAGTGAAGAAGTTTTTCCTACCATCCAATTTGAACCTCCCCTGACGCAGCTCGAGGTCATTTCCTCTCATCTTAATCTCAAGGATTATTAAGGCGATAGGTGATTCAAGGTTTTATTGAGATAGGATGAGGAGGAATGGTTTTAAACTGAAAGAGGGGAGACTGAGATGAGATTTTAGGAACAAATGTCTTCCTGTGATGGTGGGGAGGCCCTGGCCCAGGTTGCCCAGAGAGTTGGTGGCTGCCCCATCCCTGAAGGCGTTCAAGGCCAGGTTGGATGATGTTTTCAGCCCCAGATCCAGCAGGAGGTGTCCCTGCCCATGATAGGGGGTGGAACTGGATGGGCTTTCAGGTCCCTCCCCATCCGAACCGTGCTATGATTTAGAAACCCTCACTCCAGAAACGCCTTAGCTCCAGCAATTTTGTAGTTGTTTCGGGTGTGTTTCCACAGCACAAAGTATGATTATGCTGTATAAAACCCAAACGGAAACAATTATCATACGCCAACACGTACGCAAGAACAAGGAGTCACTCTGGGAAGAGTTCAGGCATTAACTGCTGAACTTAGTTTGACCCTACTGACTGCATGGATCAGTTACTCCCAAAGCAGCTGAGGAGGAGCATCCCTCCAGCCCTTCTCTTTTCTCTCCTCGAGCCTTAGAATCATAGAATCACCAGGTTGGAAGAGACCCACTGGATCATAGAGTCCAACCATTCCCATCAAACACTAAACCATGTCCCTCAGCACCTCATCCACCCGCACCTTAAACACCTTCAGGGAAGGTGAATCAACCACCTCCCTGGGCAGCCTCTAACAGTGCTCAATGACCCTTTCTGTGAAATTTTTTTCCTGATGTCCAACCTAAACCTTCCCTGGTGGAGCTTGAGGCCATTCCCTCTTGTCCTGTCCCCTGTCACTTGGGAGAAGAGCCCAGCTCCCTCCTCTNACACTAAACCATGCCCCTCAGCACCTCATCCACCTGTCCCCTTAAACACCTCCAGGGAAGGTGAATCAACCACCTCCCTGGGCAGCCTCTAACAGTGCCCTATCACCCTCTCTATGAAATTTTTTTTCCTGATGTCCAGCCTAAATCTCCCCTGGAGGAGCTTGAGGCCATTCCCTCTTGTCCTGTCCCCTGTCACTTGGGAGAAGAGCCCAGCTCCCTCCTCTCCACAACCTCCTTTCAGGGAGTTGTAGTGAGCAATGAGGTCTCCCATCAGCCTCCTCTTCTCCAGGCTAAACAACCCCTTCCTACAAGCTCTCCTCAATTTTTTTAAAACCTTCCTCGGCAAAGGTGACTCCTGCCTAGCTTTTGCCTTGTACAGCAGCCCCACGTCAGTTGTTCTTAAGGTGGGAGGAAAACCTCTTCCTCCCTCATTTTTCCAGGACTGTCTGCGTCTGTAATATATTAGTTAATCTATTGTTCAAGCCATACCCTTGGCTCTTGTTCTGGAACAAACAGGAACCAGGGTGGCTTGACAGCTCCACTGCTTTCTTCTCTTCAGATTTCGACTTTCATAAATGACCCTGTCAAAGCCGTGTCTCGCAATGCCACGGTGCTAATTGTTTGCGGTATGGATTGATGATACCATATTACGGCCACTTGGCAGGCATCAGCTTTGGATTTTTATGTTCAGCTGAACAGCAGCGTGGATGCTTCAGCAGAAAAAGTAGCACTTGGCCTGCCTCCATATCTGGCCACCAGCGCTTCCGCAAGCCAACGACTCTGGTAGAGCGAATAGCATCATCTCAGGGCATCCTAGAAAATGGAAATTGTCCTCCTTCCTGAGATAGACCCCGTCTTTCAGATCCTCTTCTTTATATGGAAATACTCATCAAGTTCCTTAAAATACAAACAAACAGGAAATTCTTTGTATGCTACTAAAATAGAGTCAAAATCCTCACTGGATTGACACAAAGGTAAACAGAACATGGACTATGTGGAAAAAAAAGATTACTGCAGATCTCATCACATAATATTTTTTTCAAGTAAAATAGATTCACCTTTCCTTATTTTGCCCTTCATTGCTGCAACAAAAGCACTCCCAAACTTTGGGGCAGTTCTCTTTTTCAGGAAAGGGGCTCACACAACCATCTCTCCTTGCGTTTTTTAAAGGAATTTTCGAACCCGCTGCCTTTCTGCAATTGGTTTGTCACCTATGTCATCCCATTTTCAGACAGTAAAAGCCAAGAAGAGAAGCTGTAAGCACGTAACCCTCTCCGGGCAGTTCCTGCGTGGGGAAGGTGCGACCAGGAGGGATTACACAATGGCAGATGGAGGAGATAGACTGGCTGCAGGGCCAGGAGGGGTTTGGGGAGCTCCTAATTCCATATGTTCCGTTACGTCTCTCATCACTAAACATTTCCAGTGCATGGTGGTCATGCTGTGAGGTCTGGACAGGTTCATGCGATGAGGGCTCTGCTGAGGGTTACTAAGTACAGAGCAACTACCAGATCCGGAGCAGATGTTTTTGTGGGATAACGCCTTGAAAGCAACATCACCCTTTCCCAGTCATCTCCACAAGTTCTGCCTTGGCAGGGGCAGCGTAGGCTGGGGCTGGGTGTTTCCAAGAGACCTTGCATCACCGTAATCCCATGAAGACTCTCTTCTTTCTTTCTTTTACTTCTCCTGCACCAAAACTACGTGAGGTTTTCACTTACTTTCAGCAGGGAAATTCGAAGACCTGTGCAGTTTGCCTTGTGCTGGGCTGGGAGAGGGGAGTGATGAGTGAGCAATCTAGGTTTCTCCCATCAAGAGCAGCACAGGAGATACCTAAAGTATCCAGCTCCTGGAAGAAGGTTAATTACAGAAGCTCAGCTTGCACGTAGGGGTCCCACTAGTCAGCACAAGATAAGCAGCCTTGGGAGTATAAATTATTACAGATGATAAGGCAGAATTTCCTCTTAAACAGCTTTGTACATATGTTCCGAAGATTGACTCCAGAGGCGCCTGTCATCGGATGTCAAACAAGACGCTTCAAAAAAATTACAGAGAATTAATTTATTGTGGTTTTTTTTTCCTTAAGCATCTCACACATTCTCCCTCGTTCCAATTAACCAAATGATTTCAGGTCCTAACTAGATGTGGCTAGATGATGGGACCTGGGAATTGGAACTGATGGGCATCGACCGTGCTCGATCACAGCGGGCGGCAAGACCTCCGCCACTCCCTCATGCCTGGAGAAAAAAGGGGCTGGTTTTAGCCCTGGAAATAAGATAAATGACAGGCGCCAATTTCTACAGTTTTTGTTGTGACTCTCTCTTCTGCAAGCGGTGTATAAACAGGAAACCACAGCCACATGGCAGGGAACTGACTCAATACTGGTGAACACTGATAGAAATCAGGTCATATTGACATCCTTTGTTTATTCACTGCTTTGTTAACGCTGTTTATCCTTAGTACCTTGGCCACATTTGGAAAAAACTCCCACTTTGCCACCCATCTACTGCTCTTTTGTCCCCCCAGGACCTCAGCTGCTGCAAACCCTTTGCTTCTAACCATCACCAATAGCTGATCCTTCAGACCCAGACCAAAGGGGATGTGTGCTTTTGGGGTCTGACTTACCAATCTGAGTTACTCCACACTTTTAAGGCTGTTTCTTTCTGACGACCAGAAGCTTGCTATTAGCTTTTGCCTGCAAGGGGGAATTTTTCTCCTACCAAGGAGCCAATTCTATTTTAAGCGACCAACTTGTTGAAATGCAGCCCGCTGCAGGACAAATCCACAGCCTAACTGTGCACTGTACAGAAAAGATTTGTCTCTCGCCTGTTTATCTCTACCTGGTAGTTCCTTCCAAGCCTGAAATCATCCTACTGGAATGAGGAGTTTGCGTGCATTTCTTCCAACTTTATTAACACGCCAACATCTGCTCCGTTGCAAAAACGATTCGTTTGTGGTGCTCTGTTTTACAGCAGCAGTTCATCTGTTCCTAAACATTCTCCTGCCCTCTCCAGATACGCCAAAAATATCAAGGTAGCATTCCCACCATCAGCTCTGGGTCATCAGAAGTAAGTGACACGAAAAGACCCTCAAATTCCTGCGTTCGAGTTTGAGGGATTTCTTTACCCAGCTGAGTCCACAGCTGGTCGCAGGCTTCTGCTGGCGGCTCTTTCTTTCATATTTATCTGGCCTTAGAGGAAGAAAGCTTTCGCAAAAGCTGAAAATTTTCAACTGAGAGCAGAAAAACATTTTGGTTGTAAATTTTTCTTATTCTACTCTCATTTTTACCAGCTAAGGAGCTGCTTCTTCATCTCTACATTTCTGCCGCATCACATTAACTCTCGGTTTTTGCAATCTAACCCAATTCATTTTGAAGTACTGCCTCTATCAAGGGAGTTTTTGTTAACCACACAGCATGAGGAGTTTAACCTTTTCTGTGGGTTAGCGGTTATGCTGAATTCCTCCCTGCAGATCATTCCCTCTCCTCTGCGTTTACTACCAGTCAGCCAGGTTCAGCCCTGGGGATCTGACCAGCTGGACTCTCTGCAGATGAGCAACGTGTTGCACATTGGTGCCCAAGTCACCGATTGCATAAGGAGGACTTATATTCTATTATTGATTGGGGTCACAGAACCCAGTCCCAACGCAGAGAGTTTGGGACTATGCAGCTCAATGAATTAGGGGTGATAGGATGAGGAAGAGGATGAAGTCTGGGAGGCATTTTGCCAGCCAATGACCTACAAAAGTTAGCGAGCTGGGTCAGTGGGGATGCAGAATCATAAAATAATTGAGATTGGAAAAGACGTACAAGATCATCCAGTCCAACCACTAGCCAAACACCACTGTGCCTGCTAAACAATGTCCCCAAGTATCACATCTACGCACTTTTCAAACACCTCCAGGGAAGGAGACTCCACCTGGGCAGCCTGTTCCAATGCTTCATCACTCCTTCATTAAAGAAAAGTTTCCTATTACCCAATCTATACCTCCCCTGGCACAACTTGAGGTCATTTCTTCTCATCCTATCACTTGTTACTTGGGAGAAGGGACCAGCACCCATCTGGCTCCCACCTCCTATCAGGGGGTTGTAGAGAGAAATAAGGCCTCCTCTCAGCCTCCTCTTCTCCATGCTGAACACCCCCAGCCACTCCTCATATGCAGAGAAAGTCTTAGTTCTGGGGAATTAATGCCTTGAAAAGCCTTTGTCTCCCCATATATAAAACATGGAGATTAACTGGGCACAGCACGGTACTATGAATAACTCTCAGGGCTTTGTAGTGGGCTTTTAAAACATGAAGAACCAGTAGAGTCTGGAAAAGGAGTGCTAAACCCTCTGACCCTCAGCATTCAAACAGACTGAAGCCATCTCAGGCTTGAAGACTTAACAACATGGGAATCACCCTGTTGGCCCCTGCCAGCCCAAGGACCTACCTAGCTCAGCATTCTCTCTCCTATGGCAACAGGAGATGCTGTCTTGGGTGGTCAATAAACCCCACTTCTCTCTGATGCCTCCAGCACCCCAAGCTCCTACCCACATCCATCAAGGAAGCAATAGCCCCCATTTGTTTTCCCTGCTGCCATCGTGATTTTGCAGATCTTCATTATTTGAGGTGCTGAGGGGCACGGTTTAGTATTTGATAGGAGTGGTTGGACTCAATGATCCAGTTGATCTTCTCCAACCCAGTGATTCTATGATTATCCCTTCCAGCAAGAGCAGCCTTAGCACTTCCACTGTGACCTGAAAGGGCTCTGAACCATCCATGGTTCTGGCTGCTTTTTCAGGTACCTGCTCCATCTCCACTGCCCTTCCTCAAGACAACAAAATTAAAACCCCTTATCACAACTTTAAGCCAACAGAGTTCGGGGCCAGGTCTTTCCAGTTCTCATGGACAATCACACAGTTAAAAATCTTGCAGCTTGTCAGAGCAGCCAGATGTTACTGCCACAAGTTTCCTCAGCCCTGTGCTCCTTAAGCAAGGGGGGGAACTCTGGCTAGAGCTGCAGCCCTAAAAGACTGCTAAAGCAATAGGGTGGGTTTAGCTCTGGGCTCCTTCAAGGCTGTGCTGGCAAGAGCAGCTCTGCAGATGCTCAGATATTCCCAGCCGTATCCCGGCTGAACCGGTGGAAACTGGGAAGCTGGGCTCATGGGATCGTATCCGATCTCTGCCTCGAGCATCCTGAGAGGTTAGGAAGGGCCATGCCACCACGCAGGGCAGGGTTTCATCCTGTCCTCAGTTTGCCTGTGGGATCCAAAAGGAATTTTTTCCTATTTCTCTGCCAGGCATGAATGAACTTTGTTGTTGTTTATGCTGGATGGGATTAAGGCTTTTAATATTTGTTATATTTAGATATCTTTCAGGCTCAGGGAAACATGCGTGATTCTTGCTCTGTTTACCCTTCATTCCAACTCCCTTGCTTTTATTGTTCTTCTAGTTTATCCCTCCTCCAATTTAGGCTACATTTCCCAAAGACCGCAGCGTAACCCCAGATTTCCCAGGGAAACCAGCACCTCTCAGCACCAGCGACCAGTTTTGTGGCTCCAACCAGACCAATTCAGTCCTGCCTAAAGCAAAGCGCATCCTCACGGCAGAAGTTTTATGGCCAACAATCAGCCGAGCAGAGAAGGGGCAAATCACTCTTTCCTCAATCACAGCCCAAATGACCCCTTAAAAAGTAGATCATTCACCCTAGGATAAAGACATCTATCCTTTGGTTAGTGTTCCCCAAGCCTAAGGGAACCCCCCAAACAGGGGCTCCCAAATCCCATGACATTGCAGGGCTGAGACCAACATGCAGCATAGCCCTGGCTTCTCCAGGGACCAAGGAATTGTTCTCTTTCCCCCTGAATTTCTTAAGAAAGAAGGGATGCTAATTAGCCCTGAAGTGAAGGACTTGTGAGCAAAGCCCAGGCTGCAATATATCCTCATAAAACCTTCCCAAAGATGAACATGTGAACCATTACTCTACAGACAAGGCTGACAGGAGAGAAGTTTACGTCCAATGCCCATTTTCCAGGAAATTATTCCCTCCAGTCTAGCTGAAAAACCGAACTCTGTGTCCACTACAGTTTTCCAAAGCAGACGCGTGTTTTAGTGCACTCTTCCCTCATCCTCCTTCACAGGCGAGGCAGCATGGAGTGCATGATACCCGATCTCTCTGCTGTGCCCTGGCTAATGGGAAAAAGCTGCTTGCTTGGAGCTGCTTCGATTTATTCTGTAATAACCTCTCCAAAGAAGAGTCTTTGACCTCCCCACGCAGGCTCTATTAAAACCGAATCTAGCAGCTGGATAAGGACAGGTAGTTATTTTCTCCTGGTAGCGATGGCTGTGCACAATATTGTGCATTTTCTGCACGTTGGCTTCACCTTAAATACGAAGAAGGTCACTGGGGCAGAAGCTTATTTATTCGTTTTTCAAGGTTTGCTCCAGAAACCATCTTTTGCTCGAACCCTGTACACAGATCCTGGCAGAACTCCTGCAAGTGTTTCACTCGAGGAGCACAGATTATCCACCCGCTCAAAGCTGAGCTTGTGCAGAGCTGCATTATGGAGCAGGATGCAAAATGCACTCTGACTCCAGCTAAGCCTGACCTATCCCTTCTGGCCACGGGAAACACAGGAACAGATGTTTGGTGCTGGAATTTTTCTCCCAAAATATCTCTGATGTTTAATTCCCATCGTACAGATTTGCCATCTCATATATAGCACGAAGGAGAGCACATTACTGGCTTGCAGGGAGGTGAAGAAGGTGCCTAACAGCTTTCCTCCTCTTTTTCAAGGTGCCTCAAGATAATTTTTCTGCTTGTAAGCAAAGGGCATTTTTTTTCAAATGCATTCACAATGATCTCCTTGGAAGGCTTTGCTATCTTCCACAGTGTTATTACCGTCTGAAGAGATGAGCATTGTGAATTTACAGAGACAGATACATCTTTGATTAGCCAAAATGGTCATAGAATCATTAAAGTTGGAAAAGACCTCCAAGATCATCAAGTTCCAACAACAACACAACATCACTGTGCTTACTAAACCGTGCTCTGAAGCAACACAGTCTGCATGTTTTTGAACACCTCCAGGGATGGTGACTCCACCACTGCCCCGGGAAGCCTGTGCCAATGCTTCACCGCTCTTTCAGGACAGAAATTATTTCTAATACCCAACCTAACCCTCTCCTGGTGCAACTTGAGGCCATTCCCTCTTGTCCTATCCCTTGTTACTTGGGAGAAGAGACCAGCACCCACCTCTCCACAACCTCCTTTTAAGTATTTGTAGAGAGCAATGAGGTCTCCCCTCAGCCTCCACTTCTCCAGGCTAAACAATCCTTGGTTCCTTTACCCATCACTGGGTGAAATAACCAGATGAGCTTTCAAGCACAAGAGACCTTCTGCAAATCATGTGCCTGACTACTCACCTTAATATCACCAGATTATTAGGTTGGGGTATTTTTTCCCCTTCAAGCTTTACACTTCCTGCAGTGATTAAGTGATTTCAGACAAGATTTTTGCTAGCGGTTGGTTCTCACATTTGATGGATTCTGCTACTGCAAATACAGTAAATTTTAACATCTCCCCGCTCACCACAATCCCTGCCTAATTGCATTTGTAAAGAAAATTGTTTCTAAGCTACTATGGAAATATTAAGGTGCGTGGCTGGTTCTGCTCACGGAATCATAGAACAGTTTGGATTGGAAGGGGCCTGAGAGCCCATCCAGTTCCACCTCACTGCCATGAGCAGAGACATCTCCCACTGGATCAGGCTGCTCAGAGCTCCATCCAGCCTGGCCTTGAACACCTCCAGGGATGGGGCAGCCACCACTTCTCTGGGCAACCTGGGCCACGGCCTCACCACCCTCAGAAGAAAACTTTTCTTCCCACTCACACATACATGAAATCAGATGATTGTTCCCCCCCCCAGCTTTTCTCTACATGAGCAGTTAAAAAAATTTCCTTTGGGAAGACTTCAGAGTGATGCAGCTGTGATCCCCTCTGCCAGGAGCATCCTCTGGACACAGACCAGGAGGCAGGAGACCTCACCCTTCTGCTCCCAAGCTGTCTCCGAAGGACAGGAGACTCTCACAGTCCTATTTGGGTTTATATTTTCCTTGATGCAAATCAATCAATGCTAAAAGTATCTCAGGGTTGGAAGAGCCTTGTTGCCCCTTTTCATTAGGGTTGGGGGGATTGCAAAGCAGCAGTGCAGAGGATCACAGGTCGGGTGGTGGAGAGCTTGGCTATCCTGCTCCCTTCATGCAGGGGGATTCTTTCCAGCATGTGAATCAGTGAGGGTTGTTTTCCTAAGCACTGCAAAAAGCCAGTTGTTTTTATGCCCCACAGCTCTCGGATCAGGAGGATGACACTATCGGAGTGAGGAGGGACCAGCATCCACCTCTGTGCAGCTCTTGGTTCTACTTAAAGCCCTTGTGGGGCTACAGACATGCTTTAAGCTCCATGGAGAAGGCTCTGAGCACCCATCCTGCTGCCACCTCAGGACTACGGCTCTTCAGGGAGCCGGTCCCTGTCCCCAGCATCGCTCACACTCTTTGCAGCTGTGTCATTGCACAGCCTGGAACTGACAGCACTGCCAGGGTGAGCATCCTCAACACATCGTTCCTCTCATTTTGGGCAGGAGAGGTTGTGGATGTTTTTCAGACCGTGAACTCCTCATGGGCTGGACAGGCTGTCTGCAATTACAACGTTTTTGCAGGGCAGGAAAACCGTTTTCTGCCAAACCCTAGGGAGCACAGATGACAGCCCTGCTGGGGATGGGGCTGAAGCTGTGATGTTCCCTGTCCTTTCCTGGCTGAGGGGCTACTTTTTTTGGTGTCTGAACTCCAGAGTGGGCAGACTTGACCGTCTTTGCATGCCATACAGTGCTA